>NW_019059782.1:395723-408569 GCF_000696155.1 Zootermopsis nevadensis | reverse complement strand
AGTCTGATAGATGGGACACGCGAAAGCGCCATCAGCCCTTTCAGCGTTACCTGGCCACAAGCTGTTATAACCCGTACAAAGGGATGCTACTTTCAAAAGCAGTAGACTTGCTATTTTGTAGCGAATGGAGTTCCTTTTCACTGTACGAAGTGCACTGTAGTTTCCAGTGAAACGCAGGTAACTAATTTTGCTAATGTTCCCGATTAAATGCTTCTTGAGCACCAATATCCGTCTCCATCCGAAATGCTATACTTGCAAGTGAAATTCAGTACTGACAATCTTGTCTTACATCCCTCGACATAGATCACACAAATTTAAGAAGTAATGTATAGGTCGTTGGAGTGGAATGTCGTCGTAAGATTTGGTTCAGTTGTCCTTCCGTTAGAGTGCGTAAGCTTGAAGGTCTGCCTGTTGTCGGATGGCTATGTAGCAGGATTATCGATATATGTAGCTGCTCCAACACGCCATCTCGTGACATTGGAAGACATTGTATTTGTATCATAGCCTTCTGTACGCCACATTTCGTGCGTTGTGACTAGGAAGCAGTTGATAAAGAAATTTTGTTTAAAAGCAATTGCTGTAGGACCTAAAACCATTGACTTATATTTTGATTTAGTCGTACCCTTCTTGTTTACGTGCGCTGAATTTTATAATCGGATGTTGCAACACTTTTGGATAAACATAATTACTAACTGTTGTTTCGCCGTAAAATTGTTTCTTCTGTCTGTGATTTTGAAAGTATGTACGAGTATTTATGCAGATGGACTTTATTCTTATCATGTAGACAATGTTTGTTGTTTACCTAGCAGAATGTCGTTGCATTTTTGAATGTAGATACTCCATCCCTCCATTTTTGAAGATTTTTGAGTCTTATGTTAATAAACTTGACTATTTAGGTGCATAAGGTATAATATATACTTTCGGATAAGATGGGATAATGCTCATGATTTTGAAAGACCATGACACACTGAAGTGTACTGACTGGCAGCTGCCCTATTATACTGAGGAATCCGCGAACCGTTGTTCTAGATTCTCCGAAATTGTCTTTCGTGTTTGTTTTTGATTACTTGAACCGGATGTTTGGGTTGAGGAAATGTATGCTTCTTAGATATGGAAACTTTAAAATATATTTTAATAAAATAAATCAGGGTTCAGAAATCTGTTTTAGCTAGGAATTAGAGCGGGTTTGCAAGGGTTGTTGATTCACATATGCCTTAATATTTCCTGTTCACGAATTGTAGCCACGCTTCATGGAAGAGAAGCAGGAATCGTCCTCTTATTCTACTTTTTCCTCAGTAGCTCTATTCCTGTCTCGTCATTTAATATCTGAATTATGGCTCAATACTTTGTGCCATGCTTTTTTTTTGCAACACCCTTCGCTATTGTTATTTGTAATATTTATGGCAGACATTATTCTTAATTTTCTTTAAAACGTATGGGAACCCACTTTATCGTTTACCCGGTGCTTAACATTGTCACGTTTGTAGTAGTTGGCTGCCTATAACGTCACATTATTTTTTATGGCGGCTCTGAACTCCGCGGAACTAGTGTTTCCTTTGTTTCCTGGAGGCATCGAAAGACACTGTTGGTCCCAATGGGATGCAACCCTCGGTGCAGAGGGGTTCTTTCTGCTATTTCTTTATTTCTCTGTCGTCCGCAGTAACAGCAGCTGTCTACTTTAAAATTCTACTCAATTTTGTGCAAGTGTAAGAGGAGTCCAAAAAGATGACAGCATCTTGCAGTGCAGAGTTTGTGGAAGGCCTCAAGGGAAGATGAGCGTTGTCCACAGGGAAGCAGTCCTGGAAGCCGCGATGTTGTCTCATTGATATGTGGTTGCTTGTTGTCGGGCTTTCCACTTTCAGTTTTGTAACTTTTTAATATGGAAAGGTTTACCCCCTTTCGGATGCGCTTCCAAATTTCAGTGGAGGTATTACTTGTGATACATTGGCGTCGCTCTCACCATGTGCCTTGCCTTCCGTAGCCCGCATTCAGTCACAGAGAAATATTACATCGTTTTTTAAATAAAGACCCGGAACTTCTGTTCTGTAAACGTGATTGGCAGTGATCTCGACGGTTAGTATCTTATTGTTGACAAAGACGCAGTTAACTACACTTACCATACCGGCAGTGTTATCCAACGATAGCTTTATCTACAGATAGGATCCAATGACGGCTTCTCTATACACAATAAGGCACCTTCGTGTCCTGTCGAGGACGGGCGAGGAACTTCTTGAACAACTAAGCGACCGCTAATTTTATGATTAGGGATTCTGTGACGTGGAGTTAGTTTCATGGCATTTAAAACACAAAAATAGTTCAATTTGGAACGAAGTGTATTCTGTATCTCTTACAGAAATTTTGGCTTAAGTCTCTTCAGTCAATCAATCAATCAATTATTTATTGTGTTTTCTATACCGAAGGCTCTGTCCCCCGGCACCGGGATGCTAGATGGATTCAGAGATGCGAAGAAACAGGGCTGTTGATCTGGATGAGTAGCAACCCGCATAAGTTGATAGCCTCTTTGTTGGATTTAAGCAAACTTCTTTTGGTAATCCTACCCTCACAATGGCTTTCTTCTTTCGTCTCTTAAAGCTCCGGAGAAAGCAAGAAAGCAGGGAAGAAAACGACAGAACAGAAAGCCCTGTAAATTTCAACTCTAAGGGTTAAGTAGCTGGAGGGTGACAAATCGTACATAGTTTGGCCGTTTGTACTGCAGCAGCTGGGCTGGTTATCTTTTCTTCTAATCGCGTCTTTAGTTTTGTTCGCTTCCCCGAGTACAGGGAGCTTGGAAGTCTTTGAAGCTGAACAGGGTTATGTGCGTGTTGATTATTCGCGTTGTGGTTCGCGACTGATTGTGGTCTGCCCATTCATTGCATTACTTTGTAAGTTAAAATTTAATTAAATTTTAGATTTTAAAACGGTGCTGACAGGAAAGACCTAGATCTTAGTTAGTTGTCACCAAGTGAGTAAATGTTGACTTCTCAAGATGGACTGCCGAGTGCAGTCAGTTTAGTGATATTACGTTGGGTGTTGACTGACTGATTTTAGTGGTTTTCATATCAACGCAGCATTGTTCCAGAGGCGATTGTCTCTTGACTTGGCGATGATATGGTTTATCACGTGTAGATCATATATCGGTGCTTCCTGTTCGTGACTATGCAGTGAACATCTGGTCTCCTAATTCATTACTGTGGTGTGCTATCAGATATGAGCCTCGTTAATGCCTGTGTGTTCACGCCTTGTTCCCGTTGACTGCGAAATGGCTTCTTACCCATGGTACGGTCAACGTATCCGTGTTCCCATTTCGACTGTCGGCAGGGACATCATCGCCGATGGCCGTGATGATGGCAGTAAGTGATCGTGGAACGTCGGTTAGTTTCTGCTAGGCTGTGGTATCTCTGAATATTGTCAGGTTCGAATTCGCGACGTTGAAATTTTGTGAACGTTTTGTGGTTGTTTTCGGATTTTTTTTGTTTTGTTACATCATGGTCTGTGGTTAGGTTAGTTTTCCAAATCGTACAAAAAGTCATTCCGGTGACTAGATGTAGCCGCTGAACCGATATTTTCCAGATTTTAATCATGCTTGTTCTAGGTTTATTTAAACTTAGCAGAATTTTAATAAGTGCGTCATTATGTCGGGACTGTCTTTGTCCGTTTTTATAACATTACTGAAATAATGTTACGTAACGCAATTCCTTTGACCATCGCACTTTGCAGCTGTGAGGACGCCACATTACGTGATTTACAAGTAAGATACTGTTGTGGATGTAGATCAGTTTTGAAGTAAAAACCGGTTAGGGTCTGCAAGCAACTAGAAAAGAGATGGGGAAATAGAAAACTCAGGTCAAAGAGGATTTTATAAGTGAAATGAAAGCACTATTATGTACGAGAATTTGTAATAATAACTATTAAAATAGCAGTGGTATCTGGGTATTTGTTTGGAAGGCCTAAGGAAGATCGCGTAACACTTCCCTACCATACTGGCCAGGAGTTGAGATTGTGCCTTATCCCATTATACAATTTGAGCTCTGTAGATGTCTTATGATTATTATACTCTTCGGCATAATTATAATAGGGGTAGTATCATGGAATGTAATATTGGCGACAGGAAGGCAGGAAGACTGTGGGAATTAAAAAGTGTCTCCAAGCTATATTTATAGCTGTCTACATAAGAATTATCGCTTAAATTGTCGGAGACGAGGCATCAAGACAGTGGAGACCCAGAATGTAGCGAGACATGAGAAGACCGAGGGAAAGTCTAGAACCACAGAACTTGTTTTCAAAATTCTCAGTCCGTGTAGAAAACACGAAGAATATATGACGTTGGGGGCACAGCCGTTGACGGTAATATGTCCGTGTGTCGTCTGTTGATCCTGTCAGCCGCTCTCTTACGCCACCAAGGAACCGTTTAATTATTGGTTGTTGAGGGCGGGATGTGTGTCGCTTGCGGTGCTCTCGCACCCTTGGCACTGCAACAGACCCGGTTCATTAGCAGACAACTTTATAATTACGTTTCCTCGTGCGGACGGTAGAGCCCCTTCATCATCTGATAATATCACATTTTGTGACCTTATTATCCTCTTTGATGTTTGCTTCGTTAATATAACAAAAGGGGACTACCCCTTCATTTCCACGCGTCTTCTTCGTCTTAGTTAATTTCTGCAACATCTCTTGTCATCGCTGTGAAGAAAAGGGATTTTTTTGGTGGGGGAGGGGTAAAGGTTTCTCATTATAGACCTTACCACGTTGGCTGTTTGTTGTTGTGAGTCGCTTTACAGTGCAGAATCGCTCATTGAATATATTTCCTTGCATAGACTCTAATCACCCGATCTCGCATTGTGTGTCTTATATAGGCATACCTCGGAGATATTGCGGGTTCGGTTCCAGACCACCGCAATAAAGCGAGTCGCACGAAGTTTTTGGTTTCCCAGTGCAGATAAAAGTTATGTTCGCACTATACTGTAGTCTATTAAGTGTGCAATATCATTATGTCTAAAAAACATTGCGAGAATCACCAAAATGTGACACAGAGACACGAAGTGAGCACATGCTTTAGGAAAAATGGCTCCGATAGACTTGCTCGACGCAGGGTTGCCACAAACATTCAATTTGTAAAGAACGCAATATCTGCGAAGCGCAATAAAACGAGGTATGCCAGTAGATGGCGGTGGATATCTGCCGTGATCCTATTCGGTGAAGTTCTTCTTAAGAAATTAAAGCTAAAAACAGTTTGTCTTGTTATATTTATGTGCCAACGCTTGGAAATATTGTTGCAGTGCGGGTTGCGTTTTGAACGGAACGTTATACAGAAGTTTTGAGATTTACGATTCAGGTCGTTTGCTGAGAGTGTTGTTGCAGTTAGCAGTCACGAAATATTGACAAATTACGTACATGACCCGTATAAATCATTCGGTATAATGGTACAGATCATACCAGTAGAGTCCATCTCGCTATTTTATTTTCGATCTTCTACCGACTGTAATATCTAGGGCACTGTTCAAAAAATTTTAGGTACTTATTTTTGGCTCTGAAATTTTGTGTTGTATTAGATTAGAACATATAAATTTATATATTAGGGGATATAATTTTTTAATGATTGGCAGCTGCAAGAAAGTACGCCTGGTTGTCAGGTCATGGCGACAAATGAGTTCTAAGGCGTCATAGACAGAGGAAACCGGTTGCACGAATTGGGTGTGATAAAATTTGACACTAGGGTTTCATAGAAAAATGTTCTTGTTTTAAATTGAAGGTCGTATGCAATTATATGAAATTCCTGTTGCGCAACTGTTGAAACTCGAAACTTACAACAAGCCAAGCGGTTTCCTAATTTTTTAGTTTAATTGAAACGGTGCATCTGCAGCGTGGGAAACATCTGAGTCACATCTTACGTGTGTAAACGTGACGTCACAGCCTTAATAAAGCTGAAATTAAGTAACTGGCACATAACGTGTGTAGATACAAAAACATTGCTTCTATTAATATAATCTTCATTACATGCGTGTTTGTAGCAGTCTTATTCATTACTCATTGGAATTGTTATTTAATACAAATCAGGAAATTCACATTGCACTTATTTTGAGCGGGGGGCTGTTACCAGAAGGGAACCCATGCTCAGAAAATTAATAAGGTTCTTTTGGGGGTAAAATAGATTTTTGTTAAAGAAAATTATTGATTAGTATGTGAGCCTGTTTGCAATATCAAGTTAGTAACGTTTTTAATAAATTGCATGAAGTTTCAGTAAATTGCCTCCATACATAACCTTGCAGCGTTGCGAATCGATAAGAAAGTTTGAACTTGGCCTCATTTCTAGATGAGAATCCTTTGTCTGCATGGTTCTGAAGTTACACTACCTTTCATCTGTTCACTACTTTTCACCAGTTAAGCTGTTACATGTCAAGTTAAACGTATTTTTCAGTAATTACACAAAACTGTTTCGCACTGTCGCCATTTTATTTTGGACGATTTTTGTGAGTGGTTTTTTTTAACTATTCTGGAATCTGCAGAAATTCGTCTGACTTTGAATTGGGCTGGTATTTGTTGATCGCACTTTATAAGTCCAACTTACCTCCATGTTTATATTTTATAAAGACAAGAGGGTACAATTACTAAGCCGGACCAGTCTGCTGAAGTATCTGTGTGTATAATATAATAATGGTGCATGGTAGCTTGACTGGTTGGCGATAGCTTGCTGATAAGGGGTCTTGGGCCCTGTGCAATAACGTTTATGAATATGTATTATTACCATTGCTGTATGATGTGTCCATTAGACCGAGTTTGAAATTTGTTTGTTTGCATTTACTATATCAGAAACGGTTACAGGTAGTTGGTGTGTGCGTAAACAACAAACATTTTAGATGTACGTAGGTAATACAACCGTAAACATTTCTGGTGTATCTGTCGTAAAAACCAGAGTGCATTACGCACATTCATACGAATTTGAAATTCGATGGTTTGTACTACGATGTCGCGAATTGTTCATTTGCAGAGTAATTCCAAACTGCGTCCTCACGTTTTAGACCGAAATGGTTAGCGCTTGTATAATTCTGTTACCGCTCTGGAGAATTCGACGAGTGTTGTGCGCTCTGACTAATTCATCTCCCGGCAGTTCGCTCGCTGCTGCTGCGACATGCTATTGTGGCGAGTTCCACGTTAAGTTGGACACTGTAGCATCGGCATTGTCAGGCTGTAATCAGTACAACGGAGTAATTTGTTTAACACTGAACCAGGCACACCAAAGCCGGCGTAACTAAGGTCCGTTTAAAAATGAGATGTGACTCTCGGGGGTCATCGCGTGGGTAGGGAAAATAAAATGGCCTATTTTTACCAATTCCAAGCTAAAGCTTCAGATGCATTTGCATTCCTGTATACCCCCACAAACACGCACGGATGTGAATTTAATCTGAACACAATTACATTTTATTTTACTTATAAAACAGATGTACACAAACTGTTTGACGTGCGTTTGAAATTTTGTGCGACATTTGGGACGGAAAATCGCGTAGTCGGTAGTGTGATAATTTATTCATACATTATTTTGAAGAGAAGCAACACGGCGGACACAATCCGTCCTGCTATTTTTCGTACGTAAGCCGAACACTGAAACTGTGTTTATAACGTAACAAAAAACTGTCTTTTGTGTCTTAGCCGGAACATTTGCCGATGGAAATGGCGTCTTAGCTCGGAGTGTTAATAGTGATTTGTGTCTTAAGAACTTTTCTGATGTAAGTTGGTACTTAGTGTTACTTCCGGTTGAGTGATGACATCTCTTGAAAGGATGTTAATTTTAATTTTTAACGGGGCATAGAGGTGAAAAGGTAAAGTACGAGGGTCGCTCATTAAGTAATGCCCCACATTTTTTTTCTCAGCCAATAATGAAGATAGAAAAGTGTACTTTTACATGCTTGAGATTTGATGTTTCCCGCGTTCGTGTACGGAGTTTCAAATGATTCCAACCGATAGCGGAGCTGTAGTGAACTGTTAAAATGGCGTCTGTGAACGACTCTCGTTACAAGCAACGAGCTGTAATTGAATTCCTTGTTGCTGAAAAAGAAACGGTGGTGAACATTCATAAACGTTTGTGTGCTGTGTATGGAAGCTGTGCAGTCGATAGGAGCACCGTTGGTCGCTGGGCTAAGAGAGTTAAAGCTTCAGGAAGTGAAGAAACCGAGCTCCGTGATCTGCCGCGCTCTGGGCGTCCTGCCACAGCCACCACTCCAGACATGTTGAACCGCGCGGATGCCATTATTCGTGAGGATCGGCGCATCACAACTCGACAATTGGCCCAACAGCTTTCAGTCAGCAATGGAAGTGTGATTGCAATTATCCGGGCTCTTGCATATTCGAAGGTGTGCGCAAGATGGGTTCCACGAAGTCTCACAGCAGACCACAGGATTCAAAGGAAAACGATTTCTTCTGAATTGTTGGAGCGTTTTGATGCTGAGGGAGAGGTCTTTCTGTCCCGGATCATTACAGGTGACGAAACCTGGATACACCACTTTGAGCCAGAGACAAAAAGGCAGTCAATGGAGTGGCATCATCCTCAATCACCGAGAAAGAAGAAATTCAAGACAACTCCCTCCGCCGGAAAAGTCATGATGACTGTCTTTTGGGACAGTGATGGGGTCATTCTTGTGGATGTGATGCCAAGAGGTGCGACCATCAATTCAGACGCGTACATCAGGACCCTGAAAACCCTCAAGAAGCGTTTTCGACGAGTTCGGCCTCACAAGCATCCAGCAGAAATTTTGCTCCTGCACGACAATGCACGCCCTCACACAAGTCTGAGAACCCGGGAAGAAATCACCAAATTGGGTTGGACGGTGCTACCCCATCCACCCTACAGTCCAGATCTGGCACCCTCCGACTTCCATCTCTTTGGGCCCCTTAAAGATGCTATCCGCGGAACAAGATTTGAAGATGACGAGAGCGTGATTCAAGCAGTGAGGACATGGCTACGGGGACAGGACAAGAGCTGGTACCGGCAAGGCATGCATGCCCTTGTTCCACGCTGGCGTAAAACCGTACAAGTTGATGGGGACTATGTGGAAAAATAGTATGTGTAAAGGAAACATTGATTTATATTGTCACTAAATTTGAGCCATCTTGAATAAATATGTTCTGAGGAAAAAAATGTGGGGCATTACTTAATGAGCGACCCTCGTAGATTCTTGATTTACGTAACGCATCAGTTGCTTGTCTGGCGTCGAGTGGTAGAATGTTTGTGAAAGATGAAAGTGTTGTGGAAGTAAAGCGGTCGTAAAGTAGAGCGTCGATTATCCGGGCTTAATTTTGCATGGTCTTAGATTGTCTCTAATATGTAATTATAATTTTTCTTAGTACAATCAGTTTGTAAAGTAAGTTGGAAAGAAGTTCTCGCAGCTGCTGAGAAATTACCTTACTTCATGGAAAGTTAAGATTGTGTTGACCTTTTACAAATTCGTAGGTACTTAAGAAAATGAAATCCAAATAGGCCAACAGAAAACTCAAACTAAAATTAAAGACTTCCTGATAAGGTGGCTTTAAAAGAAGAATGTTTGGAATGTGAATTTGTATGTTTCCGTTTAAAAATATGTGGAAGTTCATATTTTGTTTACATGCATGATAATTCTAATAAAATATAATTTTTATTAAAAGGGTGTTTCGATTATCGGGTTCTTCTCCTATTTACCACTGATAATCGACGCTGTACTGTATTTTAAGTAACTCTCTAAGCTTTTTCTGGAGGGACTGAGAAGGAATGGCGAGATGTCAATGTTAAAAATTACGATAACTGTTGTAAGGATGTCAGTGTTGGTGTTCTAGGTAGTAAACCAACATCGACGTATTCAGAGCCGTGAGAACGCCGACTGACTGTTATAAGGAATTATGATCAAGGCACTGAACAAACTAGTTTCTGCCCCCACAGCTCAGTCAGAAATTATAAATCTCCTGAAATGACTGAAAAGTCAATTCATGCAATATGGCATGTGGAAAGGTAGTAAAATGAAATTAAAATTGGAGCGTTTATTTATAAAGACCCCGCACTTGAAACACGTGTCTCATGTTCGTGGCCGCCTCCTTTAAAATCCTCATCCAGTCATCTCATCTCATTCACCATTGCTACATCTGCAGTTGAAATGCGTCGTTGAGTAAGATACGTATCAGTTAAACTCCCAGGCGCGTGTAACCGAGGTAACGCCATTCTGCGGGTGGCTGTCGTGCGTCATTGAACCACCCTGCGTGTTAGCAAGGTTTCGTGTCGAGTGTGTGATGGCAGGATCTATGTGAAATGTACGTCATGTGTCGATAAACAGGTTAATTTTTTGTGACAGGACATGTAGCACGCATGGGGAGATAAAATGTGGCTGGTGAAGCAGAAGAGAAGAAATTACGCGGGTGACCTATTTGTAGACGGAATGAAAATATTAATTTATGTATTTGGTAAAAAAGAGTATGACACTGGTTGCATTTTGGGGTGTTTCGCCGTGTAGTCTGGTGGATATTATTATTATTAGAGGTGCTACTTCCCGCATCATCAGGGGTACTCGCGGTCATGGGATCGAATTCCGGTGAAGCGAATTTGTGTTTTAGTTTCACGGATCATCCATCTTGTTTGACATTGTGCAAAGAAGTACTTTACCTAAGTTCCCAATGTCATTGGCTATTTCCTGCTCAGAATTCGCCGTTTTCAACATCAGAGTGACTTTCAAGAAGTTATATCCCTCTTTGCCTGTTTTACTTGCTAGCGTCTGAGTCCTCGCAGACCAACTTCTCTCAGATCGCAAAAGATTTTGCTCGGACTGTGTCTGTCTCCTCCTTGATTAAGCAATTTGACTTAGGCATATTCCTGTACCGACATGGGCTCCGCGTTTCGCGAAAATGATTACATCATATCAGTAAAAGCCACACATCTGTCATCAGTAGCACCAGTATGGACGGACGCTTAGCGAATTTCTGAGTTGAGCACAATATTTGCGGTATTTAATGTTGGACTATAATATGATTATTGATATGTCAAAAGCAGTTGCCATGAATGATTTATAATTTAGACGTACGTTTTTTATTTATGGTTCTTAACGAAATAATATTTTAGATTTCTACGTTATGTACACATTTTTGATAATTTTGTTAAAACGCCAGTCACATGCGGGATCAGAATCAGGCTTTTTAATAAGTTTCAAGGAAACCGTATAAATAATTTGGGTCTTGTTTCGTACATGTTCATCGGATGGGGTCACAGTCGTGAGGTTTCGTGGTTGAAGAGACTTTGGGGATTAAGACCCTTGGGTCTTAATTTCTTTCTGCCAACGATAAGTTGGTAATGGGTGTCAAAGCACTCTACTAATGCAGTTTAACCAAGGCTGCAAAGAATGAGTCTTTGGGGGTTTCCAGTCCACCCTAATTCTATACGTAAGGTAAGTAATTACCTTACTCCCTAGATAGTGTTATCATGTCCAGACTTTGGCTTAGTACGGAGCACAAAGTGACAGGATAAAAATCACTGCACTTAATTCACGTCGTGCCCTGTTTAAAACTCGCAAGTTGTGCAGAAGGGAATAGCTTAGTTCCAGACTATAAGAAAATCCGAGATAACGTGTACCATAGGGGAGTCTCCCGGAAAGGCCAGAGTTTATTGTGAGGTTGTCTGCTACTGCATATATTTCCATTCCGTGCCTTGATACGAAATGAAGCTGTTGAGAGTTACAATTTTTAACGCATCCTGTCCTTGCTGTTTTACAGAGTCTGTCTTCCTTGCTTGCTGCTGTTATACTATTCATTTCGAATTATTTTATCTTTTGCATTCTCTCTAAAACCGTGAAGATTTATTTAGGCTGTACAGAGCTAGTTCTGGTTTTTGTTTTATGTGGGTATGACATTTGGTCTTTCATCTGGGGGAACATGGTTTCGGTAAATCGAGGATATTTTGATCCAGGAGGGATGCAGTGACGACAGACTCGACAGAATTGCCCACAGAGAAGCTCCATTGTTTTTGATTTTTTGGGGTTTTCAGATCACGCATGAGACTGTTCATCTCTTTGCAGACTGTTTTTTTTTTGTTGGAAATTGTGAGGGAGCCCCTCGGGCCAAAATGCGACATCGCTCTCAGCCCAATCAGAAGACTCGTTGCGTTAAGGGATCGTAAAGGAAACGAGAGTGATTGGTTAGGTCATATGACTAACGGCCAAGTTACAGAACCATGGGAGACAAGCGGGTGAAATTTGGCATGGTGACGAATCATAAACATGTCAAAAATTGTATACGAAATATTGTTCTTAATCAAGAATTACAAACACGTCGTTGTTAAGTGTCCAGTGAACGCGTTCTGTTCGGAAAGACCCATCA
The DNA here is from genome assembly GCF_000696155.1 of Zootermopsis nevadensis. The sequence goes on along the minus strand of NW_019059782.1, from coordinate 396,248 downwards.
GAACGCAAGAGGTTTGTAACGATTCGATGTTCAAATTGTGTCTCTGACATAGTCTTAAGTAGCTGGGAGCATACCGTGCGTTTTGCCTACGCCAGTAGTTTGTGGATAGAAGGAAAATAAATTCTTATAGCCTGCTATATAAACTAAAGGCTTTACCGACAATAGAACAGACAGTGAACTACAAAGTACTGTCGTTGGGGAGTAATGTTTATAGTATGGACACAATATACATGTTTATCTGCTACCCCCGCCCCTCTGATCCCCTTCTACGTCTAACGGGCGCGGGACACTCAGATTCTCCCCAACTTCTGTACTAGTTTTACTTAATTTGAAACTTTCTTGATACTTCAATGAAAACAGCTTGTTTTTTTGTCTACTGCTGATCGTCTTGGTCATTACTACAGGAAAAGTAGTCCCCATTTTCATTGCTCGTTTCTTAAATCGCGGAGCAAATTTTAAGGCGGATGGTACTTTACTTGTCCTTGTTTGTGAGACAAAGCCAGACGCTGTGCACATGCGTGCATT
>NW_019059782.1:381514-395711 GCF_000696155.1 Zootermopsis nevadensis | reverse complement strand
TGAGCCAAGAATGTATTTGTTGTGAAGTAATTTCATTCCTTGTAGCTGAAAGTTAATAACAACAGGAACACTTCCCTTTGTGACTGATGCAATATTCTAAATTAACCGAAATTGCTGGTTACGTTTACGTAGAGGTGGAAAGCAATTCCTCTGCCATACTTGATCAGTAAGGTACACGTCTTTCACAACCATATACACGTAGAACTCTCTAATCGTGTATGCATGAGTTGGAACATTGGATGGCTTGATTTATAGACTGATGAACTTCACTTTGCGACAGTACGAAATTCTGAAGCGCAATTGTTCGATCGAGTTGAATAACAGTCACTAATGACGTTTTGAAGTTCTGAGGTTAGAAACGTTGACAGTTGAGGGTATTTTCGTAGCACAAGATGGCTCTCTTCTGGTTGTTGCGCCTTATAGTCTGGTAGAAGTTTACCAACGTTTCAGATGTCCTGATGATAGAGGCAGCAAGGACCTCTGAAATGTTGAGATTGAGAAATTAAGGCAATTCATCATAAAAATGAGTTACATTGAGAAGAAAAAATTGAAAGGAATGTAATAGCTTTGCAATTAAACACTTCCAAAACACGACATTAAAGTACATTTTTAGATCAAAAGAGACGTGCTTAAAATCTACACGGCAACATTTTATTAATTCAATCAGAACTCTATATACAGTTTGACCTGGGGACGTGGAGTTTGACTTTCAATTCTGGCTCGCTTAAAACGTCACAGTTGCGTTCAGGAATAAAAGCATGGACGCTAGGAAGAGGGCGAACAGTCGACTTTGTGCTGGGACCTCTGATGAAAACTTCTTTCAAATTCCCATCGTACCTGCAGAAGGCGCGTGGGTCCATCGGTTCCAGTAATTGATTCGACTCTAGTGATAAAATAAGATGAAGGGTTCAGTGTCGTCAGAAGAAGCAATTCTTATTTTTCGTCCTCTTTCTGCTGTGATCTGTTGCGCGTCAGAACTAATTACGAGACATTGGATTCATTCAACACGTGGTAGATCTGTAAGTTAGTGAGATCAATACATGACAAGAAAATAGGATAGCAATGAAGAGGAAACACCTTGACTGGGAAGAAGAAGAATAATACGACGACTCCCTTTGTAATTTTTAATCTTAAACCTCATTACTCTATCACAGCCGAATTCTCTGCAATGGTAACTGTACTGTATAATTTTGCGTATGTCTTTAAAGTATTAATGCTTCTGATACAACAACAACAAAGGGCTTGAATATTCAGTCAGCAGTCATTAGCATTAGTGGCTATTTCAAAAAGTCAACAGAAGCAATCGCTTTGCCGGAATTACGCATCATCTGCTATTGAAAGCTCTGTATGCGGTATCTGAATACGAATAATGTTCACTTTTTCATGAAGATTATTGTGAAATGTCAGTAATCGGAAAATCAGTTACTGGATTCTCGTCTGGTTGGGTGTCGATCATGTCTTTCTGCGTCTGGCTCCAGCAATACAAGCCTCGTCTCCCATGGTCTCTGGGACTCATTTGTCTTTAGGGACATCGCTGGAAGAAAGGAGAGACATTAGTCTCTTCCCATTTGCGTAATAAATGCAGTTCTTGGCGCAGGGGAGTCGTCTTGTTGTGTGCTCTTTACACTGAGGTCATATCACTCACGTTCCAGCGAGTTTCTGCAGTGGCTCACTTTCTCTGTAACGTCCTTTCAAACTGGACGGGCTGCCGCTGTGTCCAGACCAGCTCTAGGACTGACCCAGACGCTTAAGGAATAAGTACAGAGGACAAATTGGCCAGGGCTTCAAGCTAGCCTCTACTGTAACGATGCTAAAGCTCAACGAACAACGAACCATGTAAATTTATGCCTATTTCTTTTAGACTAGCGAACATATTTATGCTACAACGTGGAATTAACCGTCGTCCAAGGACCGAGTGTACGGTTATAAATAATGAACGCAGAGGAACGCAGCACAGGGAAAAAAATTGCCTTCGGTTTGTCGCAAACAGTTTTAATCGAATGAATATGTTTGTAAAACAAGGGATGTGTGTGTTAGTAGGAAAGGGATGAAGACCTATACAAATAAGCAAACCAGCTCCATGTAAATTAGTGACTGTTTAGATACATTGTGCTTTGTAGACGTTACTACTTTGATTTATCTTGTACGGCATTAACTTATTATTATAATTGTTTGCGTTATAATTAAAAATCTGGATTACCGTCTTGTACACATCAGACATGGGACCAGGTTTCAAATGCAGTGTAGCGACAGTGCGTTATAAATTTGCTGCCACCTACCAGTGTCTGAGAAGTTGCGAGAAGTGAACGGTGGCTTTTTGACGTTGTACAAACAAAGGGAAGAAACGCTTGCGTTCTCTTCTTGCACACTTTAAAGCCAGACTATTTCTTTGCGTTTTAATCCTCTCTTTTTGTCGGTTTCTTATCCCAAAGGAAGGGCATGAATTGACAGTGTTTTAGAACAGGATGTTGAAGAGAATATTTGAACCTAAGAAAGAACAAATGATAGAAGGCTGGAGAAAACTGCGTGTCTGGGAGATTAATGATTTCCGACCTTTTGGATATGTTACGGGGACTTTACCATGAAGGATGATGTATGCGGGACGTGTAGCACGAATGGGAGAAATGATAATTGCATATAGGGTTCTGATGGGAAGTCTGAAGAGAAGAGAGCACTTAGAAGACCTAGGCATAGATGGGAGGACAATATAAAAAATGGATCTTCAAGCAGTGGCGTATAAGGGCTCTGACTGTGGTTAGGGCCCAGTGGCGGGATTTTTTTAACACGGCATTGAACCTTGGTGTTCATAAAAGTTTTCGGTATTTCTTGACCAACTGATCTTCTCAGGAAGGTCTCTGTTTTTTGGAGTTCTTTTTACAGTTTAATTTTTCTTTTTCCCACTAACTGGTTTCTGGTAACCGTCGCATTACAGCCAGGGCAGTTCTCGGAATCGGAAACAAATATTCCCTCCCGCAGTATCTAGGAAGCCGATCCAGTGAATCTAATCTTCGCGAAATGTGATCGCCACGGTTACTCAGAATTTTGAAATGACACCGTAAAGAACCTGATAGAGACGTAGTACGCCCTCTAGTCTAGCATCACTTAAGTGGACTGTCCTGTACCAGTGTCGTAATTAAGTGCAGTAGTGTTTTCCGACGAATTAGTTTCTAGACATGTTTTGGTTATTTGCAAAATTATCTTTGAAGTTAAAGGAAGATTCAAGCGTATCATTTTCATTACCTAAGCGTGATTAAAAACATTTCTAAGGCCTTTGTGTAGTTTTGTATTTCGGCTGCATTTCATTGCTACACTATCATCCCGCCTCGCTTCTAAAACATGGAATAAGAAGTTTTACATAGCGATAGATGGTTACATCAGAAGTTGGATGGGTTGGGTCTATGAAGTTCGCTGACAGTTGGACATGTAGAGCTGTTTTCAGCGGAAGTAATTATTTTTTGCTCCATAGAATTGGCTTCTGTGTTCTAATCTTTACCTATCTGCTCCATCTTATAATTGTCGAGTCTTTTTTCTCTTCCTTTATTTCTAATCCTCCTCCTCTGTCTTCAGCAGTGTTTTGGTTCCAGAATTGTGCTTTTAGGGTCTAAGAGTATTATGGAAAGAGTCCACGTTTGATGAAGAGGATTGCATAGAAGTTCGATTTATAATGAACGCTTTGGAATTATGTTGTGTTGATACGAACTCTGTTCAAGTGGCTTGTGGCACACTCTGGTTCATTAATGACCTTCAGATGAATGCGCATCGACTTTTATCTATTACGTTATTTCTAAATTGTGGTCTCAAACACGCCTGCCTATAACTTCGTGCCACTGCACAAAATATGAGATGGGGACACCGTATAGACTACTGGCTGAAAACATCCACGTTATCTGAAATACAAAAGTTTGTGACGATGGTGCGTTATTTAAATAAAAAGTTTTTTGGATGTTTTCCATCGTCTAATAAAATAATAAAATTGAACGACGTTTCGGAGATGGGACTCTATCTCCGTCTTCAGGTATACCTATGTTTATCTTGGTTTTCCTGATTTCCTACAGCTGTTCACGTCTTTCGCATTCCCCTCGTTTATTATCCCACCAAATTTAATTCTTCTTTACAGCACCGCAAAACTTAATGAAACTTGTAAAATAACCGAGTAACATTGAAATGCGTTCGTGCTACGGTGGGAGGTAGATGTTAAAGGCGCAGTGGAAGGAATACTCGTATCAATATTCCAGTTTGGATACTTGCACTGTTTTGTTTTAAACTAACGAGGGACTCTGGTTTTGATAAAGTGTTCATATAAAACAAGTTAAGCCATGAGCCGTTATTACCGGCCTCAGAATGTAATATTTTATAGAAACTTTTCTTGGTGGTTTTCCGTTAGAGGTGTGTTGACTGGGAAATCCGTCATTAGTGAAACACACTGTAGAGGGAAGAAACCGCAAGTTCTGACTGCTGGCAAGTGTTTTATGCACCATAAATTCAAATTTATAGTGAAAGTGGTTCTTATTACGCGAAATATATCTTGCAGCGTTATGTGGGCTTATTACAAATCCAGAATGCTCCCCGCATCCATCATCAGTGGGATGTGTCCAGGCTGTTTCTCGCAGTATAGCGTGTCTGGGTCGCCCCACACCTGCAGAGCATTGGGCTTCTTGATAAGGAAGTTGGGAAATTTCACGTCTTTTTATGGAATCTAAAGGCTCATTACTGTGTTCAAAACAGCCCGTAATACGTAAGATTTCAGGTTATCACGACTGCAGTTACGAATATATTTTGGGATATATGATGTGAGGCTTTCACGGCGGCTTTCATTAATAAAGTCTTCTCGGGTGATCTTGGTGATCAATCGCAGATGGTCCTCGAAACGTCGGCGACTGATCACCAACTAACACGGTTGATAGCCCGAGAAGACTTTATTAATATTCTGGGATGTTGCGAAGTGTATACTGGTAGAAGTTTGCTGGTGACGGAGAAAGTAAGCGCCTCTGAAACGTCGGGAAACATCTACCTGTCTACACGGCAGCCCTCCCTGCACTGAGCAACATGAACCAGTCCACGCCCACACGTCCAGTTTAACACATAGTCATGTTGTCCTTCCATCTGTGCTTTGGTCTCCCTTGTGATGTCTTCCCTCCACATTTCAACTTTACCTGCCGGCCGCAGCTGAACAATAAATAAATAAATAAATCAAGAAGCATGCACTGGAGAGGCGAATATTCGTGGTCTTTGCCGGAGAACGTGAAGACTTTTGTGTAGATTGGAGGATATTATTAAAATTGATTTAGAAGAAATTGGTTGTGTGCACCGGATTCATCTGGCTAAGGATAGCGTGCTGTGGAGTATTTCTTGTCTAGCTGAAGGACTATTCGTTTCTGGAGATGGATTCCGCTCCATGCCCAGCGCGCATTGAGCGAACCGATGCATATCACCGCCTGACTCGGCTCGTTGTATCTGCCTTTCATAAAACTGAACAAATGCGTACATCTGTCTGCATTTTAAGCCAATCTAGCTGTCGGTCTATGCGAAGCGATGACTGGGATGTGGATATTTAGGAGGGTTATTTCTGTTGGTGATGTGGATTGTAGGCGACAATGTTACACCAATTTCACTGTTCAACTTGCTTATAAATGCACTGCCCATTCATCACGATCTAATTGCTATTTATGTTTGGGAGAAGTGTTTGTTACGTTTACACAAATTATTCGCACACACGTATTCAGTGTTGGTAGCGACATAACCTTTCTGTGAGCTTTTAAAATTTTGTACAAAATATTTGCGAAGGGCGGATTTCAACAGTAGAATTAGAGTTTTTCACCGTCCATTCCATTGTCATAATTTTTGTGTTCATTGTTTATTTTTCCTGCACTAAATAACTGCTGACTTACATATTTAGTTTCGACTGGATAGTTTTAAAAATATGTGTATTTGGACGAAAGCAGGTACCAAATTTAATGCATAAAATTGTGAATTACAGCAAGACATTTTAGACTTCCTTTAAATTCACGGTTGTATCTGAATTTGGTTTCCAACCCAGCAAGTTTTATTAAGTAATAGTGTCCTAATGTTATGTCGAACAAAAATTTACAGTAGTCATATTAATACGTACGCAAGGCATTCGTACCATAATGAATTTAAACCAAATATAGATTCCTGTTATTTGACTTTTTTTAGACATAGGCCTGTGGTAATTCTTGTTTGTTTTATTGAACCTTTTTTTCTTATGCAACAATTTTTATTACCTGCAGTATGTTTAAGAAAGAACAACCTCTCATTCGTCACCTAATATTCTTTCATTCACTAATGTAACCTGCAAACGGGGCTAGCAGAAACGTCAACTGTAATTTAAAATTTCCCAAACATTTCAACTAATAAAATTGTTATACGTATTACATGTTGTTTTCTTAAATTATGTTATACAATTCAATGCTCCTTAGAGGAATTACACACTTTCAAAAAGCTGGAGAAAGGATTGGAAATGAAGAGTGAAATGCGTTTGGAAGGTAAGCGGTCATGGCCATTCTTTTGTGTACTATCCCCGGTTTTGCCTGGAGGGACTTAAGTGATAATGGTGGTTGTGAGCGGTTTGAGCTAACGTTGCACTAATGAACAAAAATCTCCCAGCGCGTACTGCGACGGACCTGCTTTTCCGTTGCGTTGTTTGATTATTCAATTTGGGCCTGTGTTGTTTTAGCCCGCTCTGATGGCGGTGGAACGATTCCGGTATGTTTAATTGCGTTAGCTCCCCAGGGCTTGTTATACATACAGGTGTATTCGTAACGAGTGAAAGCTGGCAGATTCAAGCCTGTTTCTGTTTGAAGAATATTGGCGCAGGTAGAATTACGAGACGAACCTACTTTTCTCAGCAGCCTTCTTGGTAATCCGCTCACACCTATCCCACCTCATTCCTCGTTTGTGATTGGCCTTCTCCCTTAACCTTCCCTTCTTGTAAACCCTTTTTTAAATTCACCAGTTTTCAGCATCGCCACTTCAGCTCTGAAGATGAGACAGTATGTTTTCCCTGAAATGTTGGCATCTACCGAGTGTACATGGCGCCAAAACCCAGAACTTCAAGAAGAGCAGAAAGGTTTTTCCGATTTTAAAACCACTAAAACAAACAGAAAAATTATCTAATTTCAATTGCTTCGTTTATACATTGAATTGCGATTGAATTGTATAAAAAAGTGGTTAAAGAGTAGGAGTCTCGGCCAAATCTGGGAAGAGAGTATTCACAATGTAAGAAGCAGAAAGACCGAAAATGAAACAGAAATAGTAAAACATCTTTACGCAAGAGGGGATAAACTGAGTAAATTAAATAAAGAAGTAGCAGTATTTAGGTAAGTCGGTTTACGACACGTTACCACATTGCGGATCACCGAATGGATTCTTCACTGGCGAATAACGGAGTTCTGGTCTCGACTCCTTCCCATGGAACGAAAGTGTTCCCGCACATTTAATTACCATCGTTGATATAACAAGTTAGCAAACGTACTCATCGATTAACGGTTCTGGCGTGTTCCTTGTGTTAATGCATGCTTATTTTCAATATGTGGATTCTATGTAGGATTTTAAATTTTCACGGCGGTGAGTCTGAAGATGGATGGGTTGTTGCGCTGTGTAGTCTGGTAGAAGTTTACCAACGTTTCCGAGGTTCCTGCTGCCTGCAGCATCGGGGCGACTAGATTTCATGGCGCAACAACCCAGAAGACAGCCGTAATGTGGATTTTGAATTTTTATTGCTGCCAAAATGGTAAGCTCAAAATTAGACTAAAATGTGTCCCGTGGTTTTCGGGTTATGGGAGGACACGAAACTTGTTCTATTCAAAAGTTCATGAGGCATATGTTATGTGTTGCACTTTTACCTAAAAAGTTTTGACCGCATTTTTCCTTCCGATAAATACGTCGATTTAGATACTTTCGCACAGAAACGCCACACGCCCGTCATTCTGTTCCGATTTTATTTTATATTTGTTTTTCTTCTTCCCCGCAGAGGTTGTCTGCTTAACACCGGGTAACTCTAATATCAAATTTTATGGAGATTCTTTTAGCAGACAAGTAGGCAGATAGATTTGGCGAAACTAACAGGCACATTTTCAGATTGTCCTTGGCTACAGAATTTTTGAAGTGCGCTTTTTAATTAATTTGTTCTAACATTTACACAGTGTCGTGCTAAAACGCAAAGGTGGAAACCCGTTTAAATAATTCTGTATCTTAATCAAATGTACGTCATTTTTTGGCTACAAATTGGTTGGCTACAAATAGGTTGGCGACGACAAATCACAAATTTTAATAATTGATTACTTCCACTGTTTATGATCGCTTTGTTCTCAAGAGAAACAGTATATTAAGACGCATCTTTTTTTGTTGGTTTTCAGGTAAAGTCTAGACTGCATCCTGTCCTGTGCATAGTATGTGAGTATGATTTATGAAACACTTTCACCACCCCTGGATTAGCCTTTTGAACTTTTGTGGCAAGAAAAACTCGTTTTACAGCTAGTGCATCGTATATATCCGCAATACGTAAACTCAGTCAGTTACATTTTCAGGTTTATCTCATTCTGAGCCATGTTTGACATTTCGAATGAAGAAGTTTAGTGGTTTAAAGCGAGAGTTTATGACAAAAGTGATACATATCCTGAATTCATTTAAAGTTTATACTAACCTCGTGAATGATAAACATTTTTGATTGGGACGTAGTCAATCTGAAAGTCTTTCCAAACATTTTAAGTGACGTAATGCGTAATAGGTCTAGTTAAATGCTACAGAGTCCTTGAGTAGATAGCCGATACTCTGTTAACTGTCGTTAGGTTAATCAATGCTGCCGTCATAAATCGCTACATGCCTCTGTAACGTGTTGCATCCCACCACACGAGCCGTTTCAATAAAACAAACAAAACAAATGTGCCCAATTTGGCTGTATTTTCATCAAAATCTTGTACTAAACAGGCGTGCATTACCAACTAACGAATCTGGAACGAAAAATCACACATGGGCATCGAGTGTAGTATTAGGGTCTATGACCTTGCAGTGTTGGTTGTACCAGACTGGATGGCCGTTTATAATGTGCGACACAATGACAATGAGGTAGTGACACGTCATGCCATCTGGTGTTGAAAGGATGGGATGTACGTTGATGTTCCTCCCCTCCTCCTGTCTCCCTTACAATGGGGTGATATCGTGATATCCTTCCTCTTGTCTGGCCTGTGGTTCTTCTGTCCGGCTTACTACAAGGGACCCGCCATGTGGCTTCAGCAAGACTGCTGTGAAGGAATGCAGCGAGGTGTTGACAATGTGTTGGCTGACATAGATCCCCTTAATCTCGTCAGGATAGTGGAAATACGACGCATACGACGACGCCCTCTGTGCTGGTTGGCTGAGTCGGAGCATTGACCTTCCGGTCCAGTGAAACCAGGTGTCATGTGTTTGTGAGAGATAACCGACCGCTGTGGACACGGGAATGCATTGTTGTTTGTGCGACATTGTATATAAAGCGTGGGTAATAAGGACTTTATGCCAGGGGCCGTAGTTCGCATGTGGAAGCTTAGTGTTGGCAAGGTCGTGTTGATTTCGAAGATAAGGGGGTGGAGTAGTAAAATAGTTGTCAAGCATACAGTGTTTCCACATAACAAGTTTAATAAATTCACTTGGATTTTTCATGGTGGAAAGACACACTCCTTCCTTAGAAACCATAGTCGCCTAGCCACTCAAAAAATTCCCTACATTTTATGGAACCAGAAGGTTTATTACCGTGTTCACAAGAGCCCGTCACTGGTCCCTATCCTGAGCCAGATGAATCCATTCCATAGGTCATTACAAAGAATCCTTCCTAGTACGAGGCCCCGTGTAACATTTCATAACGATTTATTATTTTTACGATGAGCAGTTGGTTCCTTACCTAACACCCGAGCTGGAGGACCACCTCTTGCCCTCTGTTCGTGAACTGCTTATTCGATATTTTGCAGCTACCCTCCATATCCGGAGGCCGTCTCCACCATCCGCAGTCTGAGGACGCGCCATGCCGTGGTGACATGGGGCCCAGAATACATGTGTGGACAAAAGCAGTCAGATTAAGCATAACCTGAAAGAATGCATTTTCCACATGCAGTTAGAACTATTATTGCAGAGCAGGGAGTTTAATAGGGTAACGAATTAGCAACACATACTTATATTAAATAGGCCTGAATACAGGCCCCACGGTCGTATCCGGTGTAATCAGACATTTGCGTCCGACGCTGCTAAACGAATTACATTTCATCGGATATTATCTCGAGGGACGACAATAGGGTTTGTTCTCTCATGCGAACAGCGACGTGGACACGGATGCCGCCCCACGCGAGACCATCGCATGTCGCTGTCGTGATGGATGTATCGAATCCTGTGACGTCAGATCACATCCCTCTGGACCCGGCCTTGTTTCATTGCGCGTCAGCACTGTGTTCCATTGCTTCTCTGTTGTTGAGTCGAGCCTTTAACCAGTGTGATCGTTGTCAGTTATTGGTCTCTGAATTTGCTGTATACTGAAATGCTTATGTGTGATTTGAGGTTCTCACGGAGGCGATTTTGAAGATGTCTTCTGGGTGTAGTCTGGCAGAAGTCTAACAGCTTTCCAGAAGTGCTTGCTGCTTCCATCACCAGGCCATTTAACAGACTACACCGCGCAACAACCCAGAATACAATCATCTTCCTAAACCCCTTATGTTGAAATATATATGTTAATATTATTGCTTTAAGCTACATATGATTCAGATTATTGTGAAGATATACTTTCTGGTTGCTGGCGAAACAACCCCAGGTTTACTGAATAATACACGAAAAGAAATAGAGGAAAATTTTGCTCCAATTCGGATTATCAAAACGCGTTAGCTATTTTTATTTACCCCATAGTTCGTGAAGATCTAATTAACTAAACAAATAACACCCTTCACTGAGTAATTAGTCTTCTGTTGACGTAAGAAATTAACTAAATAACTGGCTGCATGTAACAGAGTCCTCTTTGAGATCTGACAGAAGCGCGGATAGGATTCATACCCTGACAACCTGTTTATGCCTTATGCCCATTTTAATATTATATGTAATCTTTTCATACATCTGCTAGTTGGTGCCTTCTATTCAGATTGTTCTTACTATTATGTGTGCATTTTTTGTATCTCACATCCGTGGTACATTCCCCCGAATTTCTGATGCTATTTGATTTGGTCTTCTACGCAAATAATACAGATATTTAGCTCTCACACACATAGACAGTAATGACTTTTACTTTGACGTTATTCATGTTGAAAACTGTTTAAAATTGAAATTGTATATGAAATGGAATATGGAACTCACAAGACCTGTATTTTATGTCCTGAATAGGCTTTTGTGCGATAAACAATTTTAGAAAGTGGCAAACTTAAAAGTTTGATTTGATCCCCATGTAACGTTTGGTTTATTTTAGACGGATAGAGATTAAAATTGAATTCACCCAACAGAATACGATAAGTAATTTTTAAAAAAAAATGAAAATTAGGACGGACATACAGCTTCCTCACTACGCATGTATTTATTGCACTTAGTGAAAAGTACATGCGGAAAATTAAATGCGTAAGCTTCGCGCATCAGCGACTGCGTTTTGTTTTCATGAAAAACAGCAATGTGACAGACTCGCCGTGTGTGGCCGTGTAGAGGACTCTGTAACAAATTACTTCGCTGTCAGACGTTTATATTGTGAACCGCGTCTGTACCCAGTAGAGATGGATCATGCATCACGTTTTAAAAAGCTCCCCCCTAATCCGATGTGATGTTTGATGGAAATTTTAATTAGTGTAAATAAGGTACTGTGATGTTATGTTACACTGAGGGCAGCCCAAATTATTTTGTTCTTGTCTATCATGAGTGCGGTGGGACTGTTCCAGATGGCTGTACGCGAGTACCATCTGCTGTTGCTCGCAGTGTTTATAGTCGAGGGCAAAAAACGTTCTCTGCACAGAAGTCCGCGGTTCTATGCCCCTCATACTTATTCTAGCTCGATTCCTGGTTTTGGATTTAATTATTTTCGCCAATATGAAGGAATGTGAGATGGACAGGACATGTGGCACGCGTGAGGGAGATGCGATATTCACACAGATTTTTTGTTGGAAAGACTGAAGTAAGACCTAGGCATATGCGGGAATATAATATTAAAACGAATCTTAAAATTAGGGTGTCGATGGGTCTCATGTGAATCATGACAGGGACCAGCGGTGGACTCTTGTGAACTGGGTTGGTCTACTTGGACTGAAAGGCGTTGAATTTTTTTACTAGCTGAGCGACGTAGTTTTTAAAGGATTCTTTTCTATAAAGCGTTATATTTTAGTAGCACAGCGTGACTGCAGACTTGAAACGTAGATCGTGTGTGCTCTGGGATTGTAGGTTCTAGTCTTTTTCATGATATCTGAGTTTCTTTACAATTGTAAAATTTGAGGTTTTCACAGCGGTGAGTATGAAGACAGCAATCTTCTTCTTTATAATTGTCAGTTATTCTCTTTGTAGGTTCAGTGTCCACAATCTGATTCCAGAATTCGAAAGGTTTTCTATTTGCTTACCCAAATATGAAGTTTGTGCTGTCTCAGTTCTTGATATTGTTGGCAGAAAGCGGGAAATTTGTAAGGTGAGGGTGGCTAATATTGGCGTTACGTTCGTACGAAGTTTCGTGAACATCCATGAATGGATTCGAAGTTGCTGGGGGATTGGCACGTGAGCCAAACTTTTCAATGAATCTAGGTTAAGTAATATTGCACCGTAATATTCACTTAAATGTGCCAAACCATTCACAATTTTCGTTATACACTTTGAGAGGAAGGAGTTTCAGAGTCCCGCTTTTCAGATTTTGCATTCTGAAGTTTGCATTTGAGCACCTGAGCCGAAATAAACGACACCTAAGTAGAAATCGATTGTTCATATTGTGCCAGTTTTTATTTTGGAATACTTCCATTTATTTACGCACATTCCTATAATTTATATGAACAGGCCATGCACCTGAAATAACTAGTTGGTTATCTCATTCTCCCCCGCGATTTTATGTATTCGCGTTTTGTCTCCAAAGTTGGGTGATCCGGTAACACATTGTGATGCGGTGGTGGGGCTGCATTTACTGCAAATGAAATACCTGCGAGATCGTGGTTAATGTTTGGGTTTGGGTTGGGGGTTCTGCTTTGGAAACAGCGCGGTTGTTAACAGTAGTCTCTTTGCCGATATTCCACTCGGTAATGTATCACTGCCATTGGCGGCTTGCCAATTAGACCACTTGGAGCGCAGCACCACCTAAAATATTAACTGAAATATTATCGTAGTTTACGTGCTTTGGCGGTATATACACACTGCGGTGAATACAATACATAGATGACGGGATGAATCATTAATGTTTGTAATTTAACCTTCCCAGTGTTCCAAAATGCGAAAAAGAGGGCGTTGTCAGCTGCAGCGGATTAGGACGGGTGTGCGCTTGCGCAGTATGGTACTTATATTCGAATTTCGAATCACTTGTCCGCGCAGACTGTAGTCTTCTTGTTACTGTTCTGTTTTTATTTAGACCCACATTATTATTCATCAATATGGATCGATAACGTTTTGGGAAAATTATGGGTTGTTAGGGTGGCTTAAAGTTCTCGCTAGTGACGCCGGTTTCATTGATTCTGAAACCCCTGATATTTGCGTGTAACGATATTAAAATATACCAGAATTTGGCAATTTTTGTGTACTTAGTAACTGTACTTTTGATTTTCGAAGTAGGTCTGCTGTACGCGAGTGAAGTTTCCCCCATTTCATGTGCTCATGGCTGTTCTTTCCATGTTTAATTTAATAGACTGACAAGCACAGTTCGCTGTTATGCAAACCGAATAATCTTCTCATTTTCAGATGGGATTGGAAATTCTGTGGTTAGGATTCTATTAAGATTTAAATTCAGTACAAAAGAATTCCAAATAAGTTGATTATTTTCATTCATGTACACAAAATCCGTTTTCAAGTTCTTCCGAACTCCCCCCTCCTACGTTCAAGAACAATTAAAGTGTGTGACTAGTGAAATATTCGCTGTATCTCTACATTTCATGTTCAAGTGATGCGATGTCAATGCGCGGATCTTTCTGTTAGGGTCGGAAGGGGGGGGGGGAGATCCTCATTTATTCCGACAAATCCCCCTCCTGTTCTAGATAGGTCCGCCTTTTGTATTTCTGCCAGAGTA
>NW_019059782.1:348461-381456 GCF_000696155.1 Zootermopsis nevadensis | reverse complement strand
ATCCCCTTCATCAAATTAAAGAGCCTGGATTGCAGCGATGGAAGAAGAACAAGGAAAAATGAGACGAAACAGAAGAAAAATTACACCGCTGAAGAGAGGCATCTAGAGGAGCTCTGTTCGTCTTGAAGTAATTTACTGTTTCCTCCCAGCTCTAGGGACTTACATTCAGGTGGTTCAGGAGCACAGCTACCAGGACTCGCCTTCAGATAGTCACAACGAGAAGAAAGTGGAGGGGAAACGGAAGAGAACTGAGGGAATAAGAAAAAGTGAAGAAGAGGAAGGTGTACAAGATAGAAGATTGACGAGGACAAGGCAAAGACATAAAATGTTTTGTCTTGTATCCTTTGTAGTTTAGAGAAACATGTTTACTGCACATGGCACATGCTTCGCATCATCAGGCCGACCGTCTTGACAATGGACACAGCAAGCATCTCTGAAACGTCGGCCAATTTCTACGATACAGCACTGTTCAGTATCTTTATTCTCGCCGCCGTCGGAACCTGAAATCTTATATATTTAGGAAATGTGTAGATGAAACGTGAACCTATTCAAGATGGGGTTGATTTTCTTTTATGGTGGTGATAGTCTACATTGGGGTTCTGTAACAGAATGGATGATCAGTCGCTGTCAGAATCACATAATAACCTCATGGCGTTTTTGCAGCATGCATTTAGAGGTATTAAATCCGTCTTGTTCGATAGTTCCCAGAGCCCAGCACCTCGCTGTCTGACCGACTTCCCTACCGTCATTTTGTTATCACCGCTCGAAGGATATTCAAAAGTATTACATTGAGATTTTATCGCCCTGATGACGGAGGCAGTATGACCTCTGAAACGTTGGTAAACATCGACCAGACTACACAGCCCAGTAGGTCTCGAGTTGAATCGACCAGATTTTGATGGATGGACGGAAGGACGGACAGACACGACCAGCCAGTAATGCGTTCTGGACATATACTTCGTGCAAACATCCCGTAACAACCTGCTGCTTGGAGTTGCGCCATAGCATTTTGGTGAATTATTTTTTCTGGAACATCTGGGACCGCAGTCGTTGTTTATGTCGCAGCCTTTCATTCTGTGTTTCCAGGTACTCGGTGCTGCCTTCTTGTGAGCAATTAGCTGGGACGTAGTTTAGTGAGAATAACATTGCCCTAGACAAAACAAACTGCTGAAGTAGTTGGGTTTGTTATTCTTGAACGCTGTGTTGCTTCCGAAGTGTGACATTTTCCACTGAGAGGCAACAGATGTTCGTGAAGCTGCATTTTCGTTGGAAATATGAAGGGAAGAGACCATTTGGGTATCTGGTCGTAGACAGGAGGAAATGCCAGTATTGATCATAAGGAAACGTGGTGTGGCCTTGATTTATCTGGCTTAGAATGGAGTCCAGTGGGGCTGTTGTCAATGCGATAATGAACTTCAGGGTTCCGTAAATGCGAATTATATATTCAGTAGCTGAACGACTGTAATTTTCTCTAAAAGGGTTCTGTTCTTAACCGTATTGTTTTCGCTCTTGTGCATTCCACCTGAAATTGTCTTCTTACTGAGCTTATCGTTTTAAGTTGCCGCATTTTAGCAACGGTCAGGATACCCTGGGTTTTATTTTCTATTTTCTCCCACCATTGTGATCTCACTTAGCTGAGGTGGTTGGACGTCAAGCCGGTCTACTGTAGCATTGTGCTTTCACAAAGAGGAACCATCACAGAGACGCGGCTCTCTCGTTTCTGACGTTGCAGCCTTTGCATCTTCTGTTGGAGAGGCTTTGTTTTATCCGCGGCAGCTGCAGGATTTCTAATGGGAGATCAGGCCGTGGTGATGTATCTACGATCACAGCACACGTCATTTTGAAAAGGTGTACTCTTTGGAGTGTACTGACATTATAGATACTTATTCACGCCACGTCGCAAGGTCATTCTTGCACCAAAGCGAACCATGTCATTTTTGGTGGCATTGTTCAACGGCGACATTCCCATTGTTACACAGCGATTTCCAACAACGGGGCTTACGGTGTATTGTTGTGGAACAAGTGACCTCCCGGTCATGCAGATTGCCTATCCCGTAAGAAAAACGCGAAAGACATGGACGGACCCGTAAGATGTTTTTTGTTTTCGCTGGAGCGTGAAGAACACGTGAAAAGGTAGACATGCGTGTCCGACCGAAGTTATATTCAGACTCGCGATATTTGTGTTTGGGAGTGTGCTGTAATATAGGTCAGGATGGCCCAAGACATTGCTCACAGACATTTAAAGTCATACAGTTTATGGAGATTCTGAGGTGGCAACATCCAGTGAGCGGGTTCGTGTCTTTCTGCTCTCGAAGAAATCCCAGCGTTCGTAGTAGGGACTTCAGTTACTGCTGATGATGTAGAAATCTGTTATGTAGTGCAGTGTAACATTGCCCTCATTCCAGAGTCATGGACCGTTAGAAGCATATGGAGCGTAGAAGGGGCCGGTCTAGACCACTCACTCACAGAATGGGGGGGCCTTGTAAATATCAGAGTTAAGCATCATAAGAGAACGGATTGTTATTTTATAGAGATGCATCTTTTTATTTTTATTTTTAGTAATTGTTTGGATTGGTTTTAAGCATCGCTTCATTTGTTATTAGTTTGCAGTTTGTTTAACAGAATTTCAAGAAACAAAACATGCATAAAATATATTACATATTGAAGATTTTAATTTCATAAAACAGACTGATTTTCTAATAGTAAAACCCAAAAGTACAAGCCTGCCAAATCCCACTGTCGGACACAAACCTTAACCAGTTCCATGCAGTTAAAATCCTCTTAATTTCGCTCTCTTTATATCCATTTGAATATTATCCTACCATCATGCTAATCAGGGGGCTTATTTCCATAACATAATTTTGCTTGTACTTCTTATTTCAGTTCTTACACAATCAATATATCAAACTTCATTCCCGTAGAACAAATATTAAGTTCCTATTTTAGAAATATGCTTTCCTCACTTTCAGAGTACGTAGTTCATAGGTTTACTAGCACAGGTAATCTACTAAAGAGAAACGCCAGCTCGGTCGTTTGTATTTCATGTCTGGGTTTAATAATTCGCGTGTAACTGATATGTGTGATACGGAAACAGTCACGAGATTTTGTCTGATCGTTTGTCTGTTTTTCTGCTGCCGAGTAGCAATTTGTAATGTTTTCCGTCCAAGTGCAGGTCTTAACCTAGTAATGTAGGAGGGAACTTTGCGGTAAAAAACTATGATGAACACAATAAAAAGCGATTCGTTGCGTTGCCAAAAATCGCCCGCCTTTCTCCTCCCCTGTGTTGGCAACAGAAATATGTAGCAAAGCGGCACGTCAGAGCGCTACTGGGTATCTGCCAAGACACTGTAGGTCACCAGCCATTCACTAATCCCTCAGTTTGCGCTGCAGACTTCTACAACGGGCAAGTTGCCCTTGCAACTAATGGCAGTCGTTCTTCTGTTACCGTGCGTTTGGCGGAGGAGGGGAGGAATTTAACCTAAACTGTGTATCTGTCTACTTCGTTAGAATTTTCTGTACTGAAATTGAAAGTTAACGTTTTATTCAATCCGAAGCTATGGTGTTTTAAGCGAAACAGATATAAATGTTAACCCGACAGAACATTTTAATTGCTTTTGTTTTTGTGACAGCTCCCTTTTTATATTATGATGGTATTAAAACAGGCTTTACAGTTTGCAGTACTAGGAGGGGACTAACAGGACGAATGAACTTGCTGAGCGAGGATCTTTATAACATAAAGACATTATTAGAGATATCAGATGAAAATAATGGAATGTTTGGAAACATGAAGGAAAAATACCCGAAATTTAATATTGTATGAGATTTGAAATTTTCACGGCGATCAAAATTTGGATAGGGATGTTTTTGTTTGCTACGTCCCGTAGTCTCGTACCAGCTTACTAGCATTTTGGAGGAACACAACTCAGAATTCCAGATCTTATAATTATGTCGAGGTTTGCAGTTGTAGAGTTTTTTCAGAAATTCTTTTTTCCGAGCATTTGTTTGAGTTTATTCCTACAGTTTGATGTCTGTCTTGTTTCAACTTTGCATCCTGAAGTGTTATTGAAAAGATGATGTTCCATGTGAGATTTCAGGTTCCAACGGCGACAAATACGAAGGTGGCTTTCTTCTGGAATGTTACGCCTTGTAGTCTCGTAGAAATTGACCGACGTTTCAGAGGTGTTTACTGCTTCCATCATCAAGGAGACTCATCATAGTTGAACTTCAGCCCTTAAACTGGATGCGTTATGTTTTTTTTTTCCGAAACGTTATTTGTACATTAAAGTTCACACGGCATTTCATTCAAGATGATTGTCATCGCCGTGAGAACTTCATCTCACGCCACTATCCAGCGAGGTTGTTGAGGTAGGCTTTCTGGACATTTTGTATTCCCCAGTCATTTGTTTAGGTCTATATAGTAGCCACATTTTCCACAAATACTTCGGATGGATATGCCACGTAGTTTGAGTACTGGAATCGTCATTAAATAACAGTTTCTCATACAATCATCATGGATACTATCAAGTTGGAATCAGACTCTGGATAGTTAGGGCTATGTGTGTTGTTTTGTGGTAGTAGACGTCTTATAATTGTCGTTTCGTAGCAAAGAACAAATAGTATTCCAGTTAGATTAATGCTCATAACTTCTTAATCTTTGGTTTCGTGTACCGAAGTTTTGTCTAAAATGTAGTGTGGAACATGCGAACTGACTGCTTTGGGGGTAATGTGTGTGAATTCTGAGGAGTGCAAGAAATTAGTAGGAAAGGAAGTCGTGCCGCGGTTCTCAGTTGCTGAATTATTCAGACGAGCTTTTCCCATCGCCCACAGACAATTTGCTTAATTTAGTCTAAATCCATCGAGTACTAATATAATCCAGAGTTAAGCAACTGTGTTTCGATTCAATTGAAAATGTTATTAACCACACATTCTGTATGCTACCAGGTAGAAACACCTTTACTTCCTTTTAGGTAAACAATTTCGTGTCTTTCCCGTGTCATAGTAAGTCGAGAGACGTATTTGGTTTTGCAACTATAGTTCATTTATTTGTAGTCAGAACCCAAAAATGTGGAGTTATTAAATTATTAGAACGCGAATATTTGTAGTGTCAATTTACCACAGCCATTACCAGTGGGGGGGCCCCCCCCCACGAGGACATTTTTCAGAAGAAGAATAAATTGAACCGGCATGATAAGGTACAGCGCATTGTAACTGCAGAGCGCCTAACCCCGTTTCAGTATTCATATGCTTGTAATGAAGGCTGTAGATGTGAGTACAGACTAGTGCTTTGGGTTAGTTTGGGGGGGGGGGGGGGGAGGGGCATTGATAAAATAATCATGGTAGTAACCGTGTTAGTGCGTAGATTGAAAGGGGTTGGAGGGAAGGCGGTGGATTCCTGGGAGAGATATATAATGCAAGAAGGGAAGCGGGTTTTTAAAAAGAAGTGGTATTCAAAGTGACAGATAAATTAGGAACACACTTTTCTACTTATTTTTAATCTGTACATTTATGCATGGACCGTAGTTTTTACTTTCTACATTTCAGAAATTAAGATGCAAAAATCTAAGTATAAATATGGAACGAGCGATGTTCGGCACTCCACGCTAAAGGGTTAAACAGTAGTTTTATTTTGAAGATGGCTGTCTTCTGTGTTCTTGCGTCATGTAGTAATGATGAAAGCAGCAGGCAGCTCTGAAACGTCGCTATGCTTTTACTAGACTACATGGTTCTGTGACACAGAAGACAGCTATGTTCTTATGCCGCCGTGAGAACCTGAAAACTCACAGTAGTTTGCTTTTATTCCGTCTTTGAGGTTTATAAGCAAGTGGCAAATGCTATTACATTTATGTAATTTCTGTTCATTTATTGATATTCAGTGGAATAAAATATGTAATGCATTGAATAGGAACATGTTTGTGTTGTTTGTGCACCCAAGTATTGGCTATTTGTCTCTGTGTGTGGATGGATATGATTTCATATACTGTTCGAAGGGCGTGGTTTTTCTGTATGAATTCATGTGAAATGTGGTTCCGCTTGAATGTGTCGGAGCAAAGTTTTGTCTTAAATTTCCGGGGATTACAGTTCGAAGCACGACAGGCATCCATAAACTTGTTAAGAAAGTCAGTTACTGGGTCACGTTTTGACAGGAAACGTACTAGAATATGCCAAGTGATTCCTGAAGAAAATCTAGACGAAATAGGAGTTAGGTTAGAACACGCAGCAGAAATCACTGAGACGCCTTGCACAAGAGCCCGCATCGTGAAATCGTCAGCAGAGAAGGGACGATGCTGGTCAGACTTCAGCGGTACAACCCGACAAAACCACGTGACTCGGCTAGCAGGATTAATTTCTGCGACTGGTTTTTGCTACCAGTTCATGGCGGCGAAGGTTACCGTCTTGTGACGTCTTATGAGGCAGGTCCAGGCATGAAAATACAACATTAGTCTGTAATTGACTTTTCATCTGTTGTCAGCACATTTATGAATACATTTTTACTCTTGAAGATTTCCGTCTTCTGGGTTGTTGCGCTGTGTAGTCTGGTAGATGTTTACCAACGTTTCAGAGGTCATACTGCCTCCGTCATCAGGGCGATACCAGACACAGCGCAACAACCCAGAAGACGGAAATCTTCATACTCACCGCTGTGAAAACCTGAAATCTTACACTTTTACTCTTGTTACGCTTTGCGCGTCGATGTCGGTAAAGCGAGAGGCTACTGGCGTGGTTGAAGACAGGCGTTCGATTCCCGTCACGGTCAGAAATTCGACACTACGTCAAGAAAGATTTTTTTGTTCGACTACCCTTCCTTCCAGTGGGGGGATATTAATAGCTTCTTCTCTGCAGTAAATCGGTCCGATTTGAAATTGATGTTATACATCGCGTTGAGCTTCGCTTGTCGACACTTCGCGTCTTCATTGCATGGTACGTAGGGGCACAGGGAAGGCACGTGAGAGCAGTCATCCCATTATCTTCGTCTTCAGAGGCGTGCACCATGAACAGGATAACTCGCGGCGTTCGGGAATTTACTGCCGTATTACATTTCCTGACTGCTAATTACAGAATACCTGCATCGTGAGCGGGTGGAGCTTCATAAATTTGTACTGTTCACCAAATGCTCGTTGGTCAAATAGAGGAGAATTGACATGGGCAAGCTGTGAAGTACACAGGATAGAAATAAAAGACGAGGAACATG
Organism: Zootermopsis nevadensis; assembly: GCF_000696155.1. The sequence goes on along the minus strand of NW_019059782.1, from coordinate 374,267 downwards.
ATTAGCTAAGTAACAGACTGCTTCCATCTTTGGAGTTAGAAATGCAAGAAATGGCAGAACTTCCCGTGGTAATTGGATTAAACTTACATCACCAACTTATTCGAGAGTTGGAGAAGTACATTTTACGCTCTTGATACTTGAAAGGGCGCTTTAGAAAAACGTCCGTGGGTTTAACAACCTGCAAGGAGGGATGTTAGATAGACAACTTATTCCTTCCAAACTAGCTTAAACATACATTAATTTGGGGCTAATGAGTTTGAAAATCTGGAAAATGAGTGCAAGTGTATCTAAACGGACATTCAGTTAATGGCATAATTAAGCAAAACACAAAGCTGATGATACTGCATGAAACTGTGCCTACTGCTGAGGTAATTTTTGTGTCAACATTTCGGGCCAACGTGATGAGGCACGCGTTTCTGATATAAAAATGTGGCGTCAGTGAGCTTGTCGGTATGATTACGTTTTGGCTATTTGTTGATTTGTAAGGCAAACAACATTCGTCGCGGTTTATCCCGAAAACCGAAGTTCTTCTTTACGGTGCATATTGCAAATATATTGGAACAGAAGTGAATACATTTAAAATAATTATATCTGGGTTTACTTGGCAGGCGTACTGCCTTAGCAAGATACAGGATGTTCTATAGTAGCGTTGAAGTCATTAAAAATACGTGGAACACTCCACCACGACTGGCGTATTTTTTTCCTATACCACCTCGAAGACTTTGAACCTTTTGGATCGATCTGTGGCCCCTTTTAACTGTATGCAATAACATCACAGCGTTTTCAGACGAGACTAAGCTCTCTTGTGGGTAGATGAGAGAACGAAGAAGTCTGGGGAACGGTCATCATTAAAGTGTATGGGACAAACACAACAGCTGGGACTTTGTTCTTGTAATAAAGTCGCGTTGTTTTAAAGCCGATGTTGTCGAGTGCATGGGGAAATCATAACTATTTTCCAAAGTCTCTATAAAGACACAGATGTCATTGAAGAAAGTTTGCGTTGTGCTGTAGCTATTCAAATGGATATTCATTGTGTTTTCTGAACAATTTTTGACAAAACTGTACAGCTGAGATGGATAAAAACAACCTCCCCTCCTATGGAAGAGAAATATTAAATTTAAATCAGTGTTGGGGTAGCTGCTGTATTTTAATATGAGTTTCAAGTAATTTTGTAATACGAAAAGTTTTATTTTTCTTTTAAGTTCTGTTTGAATGTCTAATCGAAGTTGAGGTTGAAGGTAGGTACATTTATTTTAATTGCCTATACAAGAACAAACTGCAGAAAGCAGTCACTTGAATTAATTGCACAGATAAGACATGATAAAATAACTTCCTGCTCACGGGTATCTACTTTCCAGTTCGGTGGTCTGGATACTTTCCTAAGAATACATAGGTTTATCGTGCGCGCGCGTGCGTGTATTATGCGTACGTACGTATCCGGCCCGCAAGCCCCATTGATCAATTGACTTATTCCTTTTTTCAAGGAACTGGCAGGATTTTAGTGAGACGAACCCCACGAATTACGAGGGGCATAACTGCACTGTGACATTAAAATGGCTGTCACCATTATTTGTAGCTTGGCCTTAGTACGATGACCTCCTTTAATTATCATTTTGGAGGCTGGGTGTGGAACAGAATCGCTGCAGACGCGGTAGCGAATAGAATAGCGCCCGCTTCTCCTACCAGCGACTGCCGTTTCCCCGTTAGCTTCGTATGTTTCTTTGTAGTCAGGACACCTTGAGGCTAACCATGCTAGGTCTTCCGATTTCAGAAGCAGTAACAAAAACCTCCTCGCCGTCAGCTAGCTCCACGAGCCGGAGAGTTCACGGAGGGAAAATCAGATTATCCAGTGTAATTCCAGTTGGGCTGAAACGTGACTTCGGGCCCAAGAAGTTTTCGGGAAGCAGAACTTTGTCTTCTAGCCGTCGACCACAGTTTGTAGGATCGGATTTACTTTACTGCGCCGATCGCCGCCACACGGGGAGGTTCTTATCAGAGAGTCTTCAGGGTTCCATGTCGGTAAATCTAATTCTTCATCGGTATATTGCTAATTGCATGGGACCTGGTATTTATTGAGTAATTAGCTGTCGGCTTGCGCTAGAAATTTCCCATCTTTTATGGAACACCAAGTTCATTACCGCTTTACACAAGAGCCCTCTTCTCGACTGTATGCAGAGTAATTCGAATCCAATCAACACCCTCACTTGTTTTATTTATTTTGTAATCCTGCGAAGGGGGAGACGATGTGTGTTACAGCGGCCTGTTGTCTAGCGACCACTTTATACATGAGTGATATCGAGCAGCGGTGGAGTGACACAGGATAACCGCAAAACTCTGTGAGAAACCTCAGTCCCAATATCAGATATACATGGACTCCCTTGGGCTTGAAATCGGGCCTCTGCAGTGAGAAAGAGGCAGCTAACGGCATGCTCTTATACAGTGGTTAAGCTTAATTTTAAGATTATCATCCCATCGATGCCAGATCTCCCATATGGTCTCTTTATAGAATAAGATTTTGCATGTGTGCGTGCTACACGTCTGTCTCACTTTCTTAGATTTGGTAGCGCTCGATATATTTGGTGACATTTGACAGGTAAGTGTTGCAGCTACTTATATGCCTGCAGCACAGAATACGTAAATTAACACAGGCAGAATATTCAATCAGTTCTTGAGTTCGTAACATGGCCCGCGAGGGATGTGCTTCGTGGTATATGGAAGTTTGGATTTGCTCATGTAGTCTAGTTGAGATGCCACTCCACTTGTCTGCGCCTCCAGGGGCATTAGTTACATCACATATCCGTCTCTCTCTTTGCAGACTGCTTGATGATATCATTCTGAATTCAAGATTCGCAGCTGAGAGTTTCCAGGGCTCTATACACTGCTTCTCTTCGTGATTGCCTCCCTTTCGATAGACTGATGTTACCTGGATATAGCACGCGTTTGTCTGATTTGTGAATTTTGGTAACTTTTTCTGGTTCTCACTGCGGAGAATATTAAAGATGGCTGTCTTCTGGGTTGTTGCGACTTGTAGTCTGGTAGAAGTTTCAGGGCATTTCACAGGTGATTGATGCCTCCATCATCTGTGAGACAAGGGCTCAGAAATGTTAAACTTCTACCACATTAAACGGCGTAACAACCCAGAAGACAACCATCTTCAGGTATAAAGTTGTCTCTGTGGCAAAGTCCCTTTCCATCAACACCTTTGAGGCAAGTCTCCTCGTGTTCCAGACTTGTGTTGAGCCTTATGACCCAAAATTAATTCCGGTGTTCCTACAGGAACTGAAATACTGTCTTTCAGACCGCAGGTAGTAACTTCACTCACGTGCACAATGGCAATGGTAATGCCCTCTCTTGACTGAGCTTAACAGTCATGGTGTTTGGATTTTATTTTATTGACTCTGTTACTTTGCGTTTGCCTGTAACGTAGGGAGATGACTGGTATCGATAAATTCTCGCCCATCATATTGCATTCCGATCTTATGTGCATCGTAGATTATAAATTCGAACTGTAACACGTCAGAATATTGGAATTCAAACAAGCATGCATATTTTAGTGTGCTGTCGGTGACATCATGTGTTGGCCTTTCGCATTCTGTTTTATCTGTTATGCAGGCCGTTTCATTTAAAATTGTCTAAACTACAACACATGAACTCGTTCACGCACGAAACGACGAAAGTAATGGCTATACTGAATTTTGCACCCGTATCTGGTTATTGCACTTATTGCTTGAAATAGGCACTGGAAGGCTGTTCCGCAGGGGTGGAACAAGTGATTGCATGTTTTGTGCTTTATTGCGTGATTGTTTTGTGTTGCGTTTTAAACGGTGCAGTCTGTATAAACTTCTATCCTTCTGGTTTATGTTCAGACCGTGTATAGTACTCTGACCGCAGACCTGAAGATGGAGGCAGTAGTATATCGTTCTTAAAACGTTTGCTTACAACCGTGATTGTACATGTTGCACTACCAGTAAGTCTTACATATTCATTAATACAGTAAGGCTCAATCCTGGTTTGCATTTTGTGTTTGTTTTGGAATAATAGCAGACTGTTGGTTTTAATGTGTTCACCATTTTAGTATCCGTTGTTTGTAATCACTTCCCTGTTTTAATTTCGCTTCCTGTGTGATCATTTAGCCCCTGTTATGATATTGAAATTCCGATATTTAATACCCGTATTATGTCGGAAGCTTCGCATAGACTCAACAGCCCATGAGCTGCCGTCACTCTGCACAAAACATAGAAAGCAGGTTGTCATGGTTCCCAGGCAAGAAATCCATTACCTTGCACCCGGACACAAATCGCATTTCATTTGTGAGAAACGACACGTAATGGATGAGATGGGGGCAGAAATCAGAGTCCGTTGGTGAATGCATAAAAATTATCTGTAATCTGTTGTTACAGGAAACTAATGCTGTTTCGCCCCCTGACGTGACATACTTTAAATATTGGTAGGAACTGTACGCACCACCTGCTTTAACAATCGATATTGTTGTGTTTTGCCCAAAAAGAGTATTTGTTGATTTCATATGAACCTGAGAGTAAACAGAGATTATTTCTATAAACGGCATCAACTGATTGATCGTTGCAGTGGTTATGGGCTGAGTTTTCTTTGAGATGCGGATTGATGTTTAAATATTAAGACGATCTTTGGCTTCAATGGGTTGAATATCTCACTGCTATTAAGAGGCTTCCTGAGTATTTTTAATTTACATTCTGAGAACCGCAGTTTATATGTATAAATATTTGAGCGTTTACTGCGGTGAGGCTGATGATATTCTGGGTTTTGACGCCATGTCGGTAGATGCCAGTGTTTCGGACAAACATACTGTATCTGTCTTCAGGGCAGAAGACTTTTTTTACACACATTGATGTAAGTGGAGGGATATTTTATTGCCAGGGTAATTAACAAATAACTCATTTGAAAAGGATTGACTGTCAGACTTTAAAAAATTTCGGATTGTTTCAAGACAAAGAGGTTCGTTGTTATAGAACATTGTTTTGATGGACAAGGAAGTAGCACGTTTGATGTGGTAATGAATGCATACATTAATTTTTTCGGAATATGTGAAGGCAAAAAAAACAATTTTGAGACTTAGTCGTTGTGAAAATTATTAGGTTTGAAGGAGTACAGCGGATTGCAGTGGCATGGGATGGGATCCAGAAGTAGACTGTTTTGAATAATAGATTTTTCTTTTTTCGGAATTGTAATTATATGGTTTTGTCTCTCACTTTTTTGGTCCGAACATTGAACAACGTGTCGTTAGGGTTTCCTAATGGAAATGAGTGCAAACCGCGAGGGACTCTACATTTCTGTGTATTGCTCATATAGTAGCAGCCTTGATGCCCTTATTTCCGTCCTGGGACTTGTTCTGAAGCCACTGTTCGCTTTAAATGCACATTGAAGTAATAAAGTAACGCCCTACGCAACCCTAATGTTTACCCCCTCCGAAAAGGATGCATTGAAATGAAAAGCGCTGCATTCTTACGATGGCGCATCCCAGTTACTGTGACGTGGCATAAATTTTTTATATTCTTTCGCCTCGCTGAACCTTCAGCCTTCAGTCTTCCCCGTTATTTTGTATGCGTCGACATGACTGCGTCTTTATGCTTAAGCGTCTAATCGAAGATCTGAATGTAGAGAAGATGAGTCTCAGTGGACGTATTAATTTTGTTCTGTTGTCTACTTCTGCGACATTCTTGAATCCTCGTTAAGTATGTTATGTCGTTACTGGGTTGATAATATTACAGATCATACTGTCTATTTGTTTCTGTACAGGTCTACAGTTTGATGCATGAAGCGATCCCTTTGCGACGCCACGGCTGTAACTTATAGAACGTCGTTCTACGGAAATATACTTTTATAAAATTGTGACTAATTAAGCAGCGGAATTATTATTATTTATTTATTTTAAGAAAGTCCCGAGTGAGATTTCTGTATGAGTGGGAGAGATCCCGTATTGCTAGTCCAACGAGTGACGTATTAATCAAGTTCTGAGGGCTGGCATGTTTCTCATACGCTATTCCTTCCTGTGTCTCTTGCCTAATGAAAGAACATGGTTGCTAATTACATCTAGGGTCCTGTCTGGGCGAGACATGTGTCGCCTTGTTTACTATGTGACAACGTAATAAATTACGCATGGTTCACTTCAAGATTATGCTGGATTTTTTTATATCTCTTAGAAAGGAAAGCAGTGGGATGTAGTGAAGGTTGATCACCAAGGAAACAAGCAAGCAAGCTTCGTCACCCGGCATATACATCTCTCTTCACAGCCCGCTGCTTTACCATTAGCTGTGTGCCACGTTAACACCAGAAAGCACTTAGCGAGCAGCGAGGTAGGTGCCCGCATATCTGAAACAACCCCCAGACACATGACTGAAACTCTACCGCATGCATCCCCACTGAATTTCGCCTAGAAAAAGGATGGAGTACAGTAGTCCACTTCCTGTCGGGAGCCCCGTTCGAAAAGGTTCTGCTATCGCCGGGTTAATTCTGAATTGCTCCTAGCTTTCAGGTATGTACGTTTGTTCCTTCTACTCGCGGGCTAGTGACGTAGGGGAAATTGAGTTTGTTCCTGGCTGCTGTACACCCAGATCAGTGTGCTTCGTGACTTGCAACTCGGTTTGATTAATTTGGAGCAGAGGGGTCACACTAAACATTGCCAGGGAAATTTAATTTTGTTGTATGCATGTCCGTTATATCCTACTTCATTTGAAGTCTAAATTGAATGCTGTAAAATTCCTAAAAGGCCAGTTTATTGTACGAATATTGGCGCATTCCACAAGATATAAATCTCGTTTATTTCTGAAATCTATATTGAAGAATTTTACGATGTGGAAAGTGTTAGTAACGTACACAGAGGAATGTTTTCTGGCTGACGATCACCTGTAAGTCCGTACACTTTTTTTTACCGGATTACGCGGCGTAACAATCTTTAAGACGGCCATCTTAATACTCGCCGCTACGTTAAGCTGAAATCTTAAGTTTATTGCACAGTTTTATGCAGTTAGCTTCAAGATTCATGTGGTGATAATTCTGCAAACACAGACTCAGACCCACAGAATTAGTCGCTTTATAAGATAACTTTTCTAAAAACGAGCGGAAAGTTTGAAGTCCATTATGTAATGTTACGATGAAACGCGCAGAAATTATTTCTGCTCGTTCTGATGCCTGCGGGACCACTTAAGTATTTCAGCAAATACAAGCGTACCCTTAATTACTGTTCCGTTACCATGGTTACAGTTGTTACATTGTAACGGGATTAGAGTCAGGCCTCTGTAAACTGTAATTACACGGTGCCTTGAGGATTTTCGAGATAGATTCTTCGTATTAATGGAAGCGTTGGTGTGTAAACAGTTTATTTAACCATATCGGTAATTAAAAGATTTTATTACTTGCATTAATTTAATAAGGGAGGTAACTGCTTTTATGGCAGTTATTTTTGAGTTTATTAATATGCTCGTCAGTGAATTGTTGATTAGAACTGAAGTGTGAATCGACAAATGAAAAGACGAAGTGTTCTATATGCATGTTTTCAATTTATTAATTTTAATCAATAAAAATGCATTAAAACTACAGTTCATTCAATCTCATAGGAAGAACACGAAGTTTAATTACATTTTTCGTTGATATTAAAGAGATACGTAATTGTATGCGCCATTAGAATTGATTTTTTTCCTTTTTAGCTCTGACGAGTTCAGTTATACACTTGTGGATCAATTTGAGAACGTCATTTGTTGTATACTATTTTGTTGATTTAAAAAAAAGCATAAACCGATTAATTTGCGGTACCACGGCTCAAAACAATAGCGATAAACAATAAATAAGTATATATATATATATATATATAAAGATGGCTGCTTTCTGTGCTGTTGCGCCTTGTAGTCTGGTAGAAGTTTACCGAGGTTTCAGAGGTCCTTGCTACCTCCACCATCAGGGCGATAATCATCGCCCTGAAAACGTCGGTAAACGTCTACCAGACTACACGACACAACAACCCAGAAGACAGCCATCTTTATTGGAAGCAGAAATACGTCTGAAGGAGTGACCTTGAAGTTACGAATCGCAGTAAAAGCAGTCTCGCGCAGACTGCCAGTATCTAAAACAGATGAACAACTAATTTTAGCTTTAAAAACACTGCAATAAAAGGTGCATCAAGATGGCTCCTCGTAAGTGGAGCGTTAAAATAAATGTAATCAGATGAAAATATCTTCAATTTTTTTGTCATATATGCCATTAGAAATCTTGCGTAACTTGAAGCTAAAAATTTTCTTTGATCTTTTTCCCGCAGTTTAGAGGATTCAGTGATTGTAATTGATTGCCAAACAACAGACACGTACTAAATCTCGGAAGGAACCTAGGTGATAATGTTTTTACGACGACGGATGATGGTGATGAAAACAAAAACAACAATTCTGACGATATGACCCCAGCGGTTCATTCATTCCAAATATATTTTCCAGAGTAATGAGCTGACATGTTGACAGATACCTCGTACCTTGACGTGAAAATAATAGCCTAATTATAATATAATACGATGAAGAAATAGCAGGACAGCCACAGTTATAATCGGTTATCAGTTCACACCCCGTGCCGTTAAACTGAATAGGCCTACTCTCCGACTAACTAGCAAATACAAGAAGTGGGAGGAAACCAGCGTTACGAAGTTAAAATTACCCTTCCTAATTCTAAACACAGAGGAAATTCAGCGAGAAATTTTCACTCAATTTACCACGATGTTATTTAATAAGAGCTGCGAAGTGAAGTATCAGCCATTATTAAACTTACACGTTACTAATTTCAGCAGCTCGAAAACACAAAGGATGGTTCATTTCACTGGGTTTTGTAGTTTTCGTCTGTCCTTCTAAAGGGCCGATACGTGAACTGTGATCCGCGGAGCTCAGTAGGAACTTGCATAGAAATGTCCCTTTTTGGCCTCTAGACGCTTCTTTCTCGGTTTGCGCAAGGATGAGACTGCCACCAGGAATGGCGAACGTTTCACGACGGTCGGCATTGCATTTACGGTTTTAGAAACCAAAATCAACTGAAGTTTTAAATGAGGAAGATACTTTGTTGTCAGTGAGCTTTGATTATCGGGTGTTGAAGACTTGATATTCCAATGTGCAGGCTGGTCGTGTGACCATAGTTTATTTAATAGTTTGGAATTAAACATTGATTACTTTTGAAAACTCGCGCTCCTGACCCAAGAAAGAAGAAACAGGAGGCTGGAAAAAGAAGTTAAATGTTAGATCTTTATAATTTAAAAAGAGCATAATGGCGGGCCATGTCATATGCATTGGGGAGATGAGAAATCAAAATTTTTAGTATGAAAACCACAGGAAACGATATAAAACGGGATACCTTGGATCAGATAGTAGGATAATATTAAAATTGACGTGAAATAAATGGATGTTAGGGTGAGTTGGTGGGATTAAGCTCGCTGAGAGTAGAATCAGGGGCGCTTATGACCACAATAACTTATCTTTGGGTTCTATAAAATGCGGAGAGTTTCTTGACCAGCCGAGCAATCATTAGCTTCTAAAGAAGGATGTTAAACAATGGAGTTAGGTGAAGACAGCCATCTTCAGACTCACCGACTTTACTGAGCAAGATTTGTTATCAACGAATTGAAATCAAAATCACAGCCCTGGAAACTGGAAACACGTTTCTTCCATATTTCATTCTGCAACTTGTCTCTAGTGGACATTTCACCTTCACTTTTGTGTTGTTTGATGAAATAGGTTACCACCGCCTGTTCTACTGGATTTCCATGTAAAAGAAAACCGTCATATAAATTATTTATTTCTTTTGTAATGACACTTTTCTGCCTGATGAACGTTCATTGTGACTAATTTTGTCCGTATTTTTAATACTGTCATTGGATTCTTAGTATTATGCTTCGCACTCGGCCCTTCACACGGACTGTGTACCCTTTGTGTGCTAAATAGAGTAATTAAAGCCCTACTGTGTAATGTACATAAAGTACAAAGTGGGTTGCATAATTTGCATTTGCTGCCGGAATGAAATAGCGGTGCTTCAAACAATGATAAATGACCGTGAGAATTTGCCACAGGCTCTCTTTATACGACGTGTGATGGCCTGGTTGTGCACTTTGAAAATGGGGCAAAGGAGAGAGGTTTAGTCAAAGCAAACGTGTTGCCTGTGACATATTGTTATTCAATCAGGACCATCTGATGAAAGTCCCTTTAAATGTACTGAATTTTGTGAATGGTTTAGGTAACATAAAAGGACAGAATTAAGGAAAGTAACTAATCTGTTGTGAAGTAACAGTTAGTTTGGATGTATTTAGGGAACACATCAATTTCATATCTACACGTGATATTTTTATTTCGTGTAACTGATAAATTAAATGACATTCAATTGACATATTGGCGGCGATAAATTATGACATAAAAGTAAAATTAAATTAAGATTGGAAGAAAAGTTTAAAGTTTTAATAGACTGGAGTTCCCATAAAGGCAAAATTGTGAAGTCCGTGATGTTTCATAAATCACTTTGTCTGAATGCATATGGAGTAGAAGAGGATGGAAAAATAGGCTGAAGCCCCGCATCCATTTATTCGACCAAAATTCGACCTTGTCCGAACTATTTCCACCCGATTTTTCGCGTGTGGCTTAATCATCTCTCTGATGATGGAGGTTGTAAGCACGTCTGAAAGTCTGTCAACTTCTACGAGACTGCACGGCGTTATGTACCAGAATGTCATATATTCATACCCGCTGCTGTAAGAACTGGAAAAATCCATCCTAAATGTGAATTCATGTGTCCAGTTACTTCGCTGGGTAGTACAGCTAAGCGATGGCTTCTTGAGAATAGAATCAGCTGAGATTTAACAACATTTTGTTTCTTGACGTTCGTAATGAAATCCGATATCAGATACATACATTGTTATCAGATTCTCACGAAACTCTAGGTTCATCGGGTACATAGTTTGAAATACATTTTGCATCGTATCGAAGCGTCAGGATGGGGGAATTGATGTAAGCAAGTAAGTAATATCCTAATATCCTATCGTCCCTATTATGAGACAAAGCTGCCATGATCAGTAATAGAAAGCCCAAAGGTGTCATTCATAAATATAATAACTTAGATTAAAATCTATTAGGACCAAGTAATCAGTCCAGAAATTACACGCGTATATAAACCAAAGGCTGAGTGGTTTAATTCTGTATTTACAATAGTTCGCCAATGGAATGTGTTCTGAGCCAGCTGAATCCAGTCCACATCTTTACATGCTGTTTCCACAATCCTCTTAATATTTTCAACCCTTCTGCGTTCAGGTCTCCGAAGTAGTCTCTTATGGTTTTCCGCTTACAATTTTGTATGTGTTTCTCACTTACCCTATTTGTGGCCTGTCATATTACCGTAAATCGAGGTACTCGGACAGAGCCACGTGGTTCCCGGTCCGTAGCCGAAACTGTAGGAAGATTGGTGTAGAAACCGCGGCGGATTTCGTTTCCTGTATGTTAAACTAATTTCTGCTTCGAGAGGCAGACAGTCGCCACATCGATCTTTCATTCTCCCATCGCAATTCAATTTCCTTCATCTTCCTGTTGCTGTCAACATAACTGCTTGACGTTCTCGCCGCCTGTCTCATCACGACGTTTCTGAGAGGTGACAAGACACTGATACCCTCTGCAGGAACCGGGTTACAGTGTTTCGTGCACAGATGCAAAATGTAACTGCACTAAAGTGTTGTTTTCTTAATTTGTTTTACGGTGGTGTGTTACAGGCACGTGTTTAATAGCATCGGATGGGAACTGATGGGATGATTATCGGTCTGTATAATAAACGAGTGCTGGTTGGTTGGTGATCGTCATTTGCTATTAGGGAATGTTGTTCCTTATGGGATATTTTTAATGTGTGTAATGCCAAGTAGGGAGTTTTAGCCTTGTGGGATAATATCTATGAACGTGTTATAACCATCACCATATCAGTGTTGTGAAGGTATTTTTTGGCCATATGGGATATTTATGAACGTGTTTTTTTTATAGTCTTTGCCAGGATTATGATGTGTAGGGATTTTGGGCCTTATGGAATAATATTTCCCGGCATTCTTAATTGTTTACTTAATAGTAACTAGAGATTTGAGAAAGCGATCGTGTTCTGTTGTAAATTACTGTGCATGCATTTGTCGTGGTAGCTATTTCATGGACATTGTTTCAAATCGGGGCCGTCCGAACTAACAAACAAGCTGTTTGTACACGTAAAGATTAACATTACGGAAGTATCGTAAACCTGGCCTCAGACGTTAAGAGGACACTTATTGGTTTTGTTTGAGAACATGGTGCTTATTATAATGTTTGGACTTAAAAGGGAATGAAGTGACAGGAGGGTGGGAGAGAATAGTTCAGCTAAGAGATACATAGTTCTTACTGGGGATGGGATGGGCGGGGAATGAATTGCGCTTGAGTGAGATCAGAAGTTTTGCTCAGAACTAGTTAGAACTCATGAAGGGAAGATATTACTTGGTAAAACATAGGTATAGATGGAAGGATAATGTTAAAATGAGTCTCAGGAAAATAGGGTTTGGGTGTATGCATTTGATTAATCTGGCTGGAGATAGGTACCGTTCGCGGCTTTTGCGATGGACCTCTGGGTTTTTATAAAAGATTGGGAATTACTTGACCAGGTGAACCAGCATTTTCCTGGAGGGGTTGCGTAATGCAATTATAAACCCTGGCCATGTTAGCCAGTAAGTCAACTGAGATTCGAACCGAGTAGTAGTCGAATGCAAGTCTTCGGCCTTACGTTGTGTTTGGCGGAAGTGCACCGTCCTTGGGGATGATTTGCCCTAAGACCGTGGTGATGTGTCTTGGCCGATATCCCGGCTGTCACACGGTGTGTGGTCTTGGCAAAAGATTGCGCTACACTTGTCTACATGAATGATGATCGCTTTGTGCAGAATTCAGTATCTTCACTGACCCAGACGAAAAGTCTCAACTCCCGTGTTATTTACGGCTCAAGCATTCGAGCCTTTGTCAGTTGCCTGATTTGGTTATGTAACGGCGCTTTCTCAGCCGAGAAGCCGAGATTTTGTGGATGAAAATCTTTGTTTACGAAAAAGAAGTTTTGCCATGTTGATAGAAAGCAGAGGGAGACGGGCTTCCGAAATTTTAAATATGGACCACCTGGAACCCAGAATGATGTCGAAGGGACTGAAACGAGTCGAGTAAATGTCCCAATTCCTTGGTAATTTATGACGGTAATGTATTGTACAATGCCAGATGAGATGGAAGAATAATACTGAACGGAAAGTGGGCAAAGTTTCTGTTACGTCTTAGTGTCTCGTCTGAAGGTTCTCTCTAGCATTGGACTGGATAGACGGGGAAAACCTTTGGGTAACCAGGACAACCCTAGTGAGATTCGAACTTGGTATATGTCGAATTTAACAGCAGCATCTGTCTTCCACTTCCTGAGTTGACGAATGATAAAGTAGGTCGCTGCTGTTGGTTATGTCACTTCTTTTCGCTTATTTCCAGTACATTTGCTAGGTCCTTTCTTGCAAAGCAATAAAGGAACAAGATACGAAATAAAACACACACATGGAAGGTGTCTCATCCCTGGAACCGCTCGACCAGTTACTTTTTCAGTAGATCATTTCCGTTTTCTCAGATTTCTTTTCACCATATTTCATAACCACTTCGCCAAACGTGTTTGAAGCCTCGCGTTAAAGCAACGAATAATCTTGAGTCCACTAATGAATTATCTGATTCAGAGATTGCTCATGTTTCCCTCCGGTGTTTCGTACGGGCAGATAAATTATTTGTGCCGGAACATGCCGTAGTTGTCCTGTGACTGGCAAAACAGATAGCGCGTGTCCGGCGGTGAGGCTTATTGCATTAAGCCAGCGTTTAACTGTGTTAGAACTGCAATTCGTGGTAGGGTTGCACGTGCATCATCTGCTAGGGATTCTGCGGTTAAATTCCTCTAATGGAGGATTTCAATGTGAAAGCCAACTTACCAAGTAAATGTTATATTAAAAGTGTAAATCCGAAAACCGATTTTCTCCCCATGTAAATCCTCTAAGCTGATGTTGTAGTTCAGGACATTGGAAAACAAGGGTGTGTTGTGATTTTCGTTGTGGACGAATTCATTACCTCTAAGACATAACTTGAGCTCAGAAGGAGGTTGTAATTTGTGTTTCAAGGAATTTAGTATCTGAAGTTATAGGTAGCGAAGTCTCTGGATCTTTAGAGAAGCGTATTTTAGAGGTCGATAGTAGTTCCGCTACTAAATAAATTACCAGTTTTTATGGAGCCGGAAGATTTGTTACTGTATTCACAAGAGCCCGCCATTGGTCTTCTCCAAAAAATTATTTTATGAAGCCAAAACAATGATGTAATTGAATGTTGTTAGGATATTGTTAATTTATTTAGGAGTTCATATGCGCAGTGCGTAAGCTTGTTAGTACATGCATTTGTGTTTGGGTTTGAAACTTAATGAAGCATTGCCACGGCCGGACCATTGAAGGACACGCTTTCGGATTCATGAAGGTCCCTATATTTCTATCAACTGGGTGACGGAGGGCGGGTGGAATTAAACACGAATCTCATTAGCATAGTTCTAAGTTACGCTACAGAGATACGAGTCATTAATTTTCTGGCGTCTAGTCACGGATTAACGCCCGCGGTAGGAACACCCGGACATGGGAACTCGTTCAGATATGCGTGTATGTACAACCTGCTGCGAACGAATATCAGTATTAAAATAGTCTAAAGCTTAGTTTGTCTCAGCAGCGTCTCAATTTAACTTCTTTCGACTAGGGATGTTTAGTGAGATTTTAGGTTCTCATGACGGCGAGTATGAGATGGCAACCTTCTAAGATACCGCGCCGTAGAAGTTGATCGACGTTTCACAGGTGATTACCGTCTCCATTATCAAGGCGATCATTACTTACTGTACACGGCCTAATATCCTAGAAGTCTGTCTTCATCGAGGTATATGTTATTTTGTATTTAGATATTAATGTTTGGAAATACCAACTGTTCTCAGCTTATAAACCATCTGCTTATTCATGTATGAACTGTCTCCACTTAAAATTATTGTAAGAATTCTTTATGTCTCTGATTAGATCATCGTAAAGCTTTCATCATTATAAGGCAACAGCGAGCAATTGAATAAACACGTAAACACGGATCAGAAGTCGAACCCAGTTTACAGCCAAAAATCATAAATAAGTAAGCAACTGAATTAGAATTGCTTTCATAAAGCGGATGGAATTCTAAAACAATTTAATGAATTTCCGTCCTCGTAGGAGCTAATCCGTTTGTAAATAAGGATTCGAGAATCCTTGAATGTGCAAGGCGTTGCTGCTTTGTTCGCGTTTAATGCTTAAATCCAAGCGATAACTGTACTGGCACACTTTGCTTATGCACGCCATTTAATTCCAGGTGGTGGAGAAGGAAACAGTTTTGCTGTCTTCCAATTTTCTTATCTCCTGGGACGATGTCGTAGTTTTCGCAGTTGGTATTATTTCGATAAGATCTGTAATTATCAACCATCTATGCGTCCTTCGCGTCTGTTCTTTGTGTCGCTTTTAATTTTTCTTTAAAGTCGATGTCTTCTGGTCTTTTTAATGTCTGACGAAGTAGTTGCTTTTCAGTACCACATGTTCATGTCGCTCCAATACGTTTCTATAAAACATATTGGAGCGAAAGATCACAGAGGAAAAATATATAACAGTTATATGATTTTTTCCTGTGAATTTTTGCCCATTGTCTTATTTCCTATGCATATTATTTCAGTCCTAAATATTTCCAATATTAATTCATTTTGATTTAAACATAGCTGTCTCTGGTTGTTTCCCAATATTCTACGCGTTAATAAAGTCATCTTAAAATTCTATTGTACTGTACGTCGATTTCATTCCATATTCCAGTATTCAATAAAACGTAATGGAACACCTTTTTGCTGTGCAATCTTTCTTCTGATTTCTTCTCTGCCAGACTAGCTTTATGTATAACGGAAATAACGTAATCTTATTTAGAATTTTGAAAACATTTTATAAATTGATCTCCCATATCAAAGTTACTTGTGCACACATATAGTTTTATTAGTTTTTATTTTTTTCTCATTGCATTCTTTTCATTTGTGTTGTTTGTCGTTTAGGTCACGTCTTTAATGTATTGCGCTGTTATGAACTGATGTTACCGAATAAATGTGTTGTTCGCAGTTGGAAGCAGAACATACATTGTTATTAAGAAACGTGCCTCATATCTCAGATGGCCATGGTCATTGTTACGACACTTATGGGATTCTCATATCTCTGCAGTTCGTTGGTGAACAGAGGCATCTAGCGGGGAGATCGACTTGGTATTAACCTTCTTTTCTGAGTTAGGCGGACATTTTATTAGGGTCCTTGGACGGTATATATCAGTGGAAGGAAATCCGATTTTGAGGAAAAGACGGTCTTTTAGTTCATGGGAAGCACGCAGCGGCAGTATCATTTACAGGAACGCACCATTATGGTGGGTCTAGCGTGTCACTGCAATTATTTCGGTTCAACCCAGTGCATTACTCTGAGGGTTATTTTGCACGATTTCTTCGAATACACGGCAGCTTCTTCTTCTTTATTTATTTTTTGTTCAGAAGCAGACTCGATTTTTATATCGATGGATATTCTTGCTATTTGACTTACGTGTAATTTGAGTAAATAAATAATCAATAATATTCTGCGAGTCTGCATGCAATGGCCGTCATATACTGTTTCATAAATGCACCTCTTGAATCTCTTGTTTGTAATAAACTCTGTTAAGTTTCCCATGTTCGTTTACACTTTTATGGGAATTGTAGAAGCTAAGAATCTTTAACACATGCAGGAACCATGAATACTGTTTACATTTATTTAACTTTACACTACATTATACTGGTTTATAAACACTAAGATTTTGTACTCCAGACGGCGAAGGAGATATGTTGGGTGTTGGATTTAGTCTGCCTGCTTCACCGCATTCCTTGTGACAGAAATGTGCCACGAGGTTGTAGTGTGTCACTAGAACTTGGTGATTGTGTGTTAGAGGGATGCTTTTATGCAGTAAAATGGTTGGCACTGCCCTTGTACCTATCCTTATCGACTCCACAAACGAGGTCTTCTGTACCGAATCGTCATGGTATAACCATTACTTTGGTGTTGAAATGGCAGTTTCAACATTTTACGTAAATTCTTTTAGGTTTAGTTTTATTTCGTATATTGACATATGCAAATAAAAGATGCAGTTCAACTGATTTTATTCCGGATAAACCTAACGGGGAGGATGGGTGTTTTCTGGGTTGTAGCGCCGTGTGGATTGGTAGAAGGTTACCAACGTTTCGGAGGGTCTTGGTGCCTTCATCGTTGCCCTGATGATGGAGCCAGCAGTGACCTCTTAAGCGTTTGTGTACTTGAAGATTTGTGTCTTCTGGGTTGTTGGTAAACAGGTACCAGACTACACAGCGCAACAACCCAGAAGACAGAAATCTTCATACTCACCGCTGTGAAAACCTCAAATCTTACGTTTGTGTACTTGTACCAGACTACACGGTGCTTCAATTATACATTGAAATGCCAGTCAGTTGTATCTTACGTTATACCTAAACATTGTTAAGAAACTCTGGTTTTGAGTGAGAGGTATTTGTGTTTCACTGTGGCGGGAGAGTGGGGAAAAGTACGAGTACTGACATTGCAACACGTTTTACGACCCCATGCCAGCATTATCATGTGTGACGTTGCGCTGTCTCCTGCAAACACGAAGCTATTAAATCAGATACGGCAAGGAGGATCATGTTGCCTGTATTTTCACGCACCTCGAGTCATCTGTTCTGTGGTTTCCAGGGACTGTAAATCGTGTAAATGTGTTTTGATTGGTTCACGTACTTGCGAGAGATATTCAGCGATCCTGGTCACGTCTTGCTTCTCCGTCCTTGTGATGGCTTCTCTCTATTCCTCCCTCTTGCCATCATCTGGCACTGTGTGCCCCCATACTAACCCCCACGATATGCACAATGGGGGGATGTTACTCCCTCAAGTTTCCCGTCTCTGGGAGAAAGAATGACTTGGGGTTGGTGACGTGACGGACAGAGGCTGTGTTGTCTCGTGCAAGGGTAAGCCCTAATGGAACCATATTCAGTATACCACTACGAATATATTTGTCAGTGGTTTTTTAAACCACTTTCAGTAGCTCAAACTAATTACGTAGTAGAATGTAGGGTGATTAATGAATAGTGAGCTGGAAGAGATATGGAAGGAAGCTGTCGCGGTGTAATCTAAGATACAATACCTGTCTTCCTAGAGGGACTGAGGCAGAACAAAGCTGTCAGGTAGCCGGCCACTGTGCCTAGATTTGAAGCCGGACCCTGTCGAATACGAGACAGTGCTAACCCCTCGAACGCGATGTTTTATTTTTTATACCACTGCGTAATTTGCATAATATACTGAGTTGAGGGGCTGTCATTTACTCCGACGTGCCCCTGTTATGTCTGCTTTGTGTTGAACTCCTGTTGTCGTAGGACATTATATGGTTCGGGAAACTAAGAAGCAGTCTCACGTTTATCTGTGCACTTCTGTATTTAGTTCGTATCGGTGGTATAAAAATGTTCACCAACATGTATGTATTGGCCCTAGGAAATAAGTCTGGTCGGTTTAAACATTAAGAATACGTGTATAGACAAATCTTGTAATTTATTTGATGTAAAAATTGTGTGAGATTTTTTGGTTCTGACGGCGGCGATTACGAAGATGACTGTCTTTTGGGTTGTTGCCCTTCAAGTCTTTTAGAAATTGTATCGATGTTCCAGAGGTGTTTAACTCCGTTATCAGTGAAGTTGCCCCGAGGAAATAAGAATTTTTGAAACGTCGGTTACACAAAAATAAAGTTACAACATGAATTGTTGTGCGTGTATGAATGAGGATTCGTGCAAATTTTGGGGGAAAAGTTTTTATTCCTGCATTTTCCCAGTTTAAACCTCGGCTTTCCACCGTAGAATATTATTTGAGTAACTTAATATCCGTGATATTTCATCACCTAACTCAACTGTCCACCAAAAATATTATTATTCATATAAACACATGCAGCGGTATGTTTATTAATGGATTGTGAAAAAAGACGAGATTTGGTAACACTGATTTTGTGAATTTCAAACAATTGATCTCGCTTCAGCATCGGCTTCTAAAATGCGATTTTTTTTAAAAAAATATTTACATAAGTTAACTTTGCTTTATTTGTTAACTTGCTGGCATACTGCGTATGCAGTGGTTGTGCTTAACCCGCTAAGGTTTCCCTGGACGAAACCACACAATGTAAACTAATCCTCAGTGTTTGTTGATTGTAATGGAGGTGTGAAAATGTACATTGATTTTGTCTTAACTAAGGAAGGTAGTGAAGGCATTTGCTTTGTAGTCTTTTTATGAGATTCTGATGTAAACGCGTATCGGGGGTGCTGTATTTGGCCGGTTGCGTGTTTTGTGTCTAAATTGTTGAAAGGATTAAATTTTTCTCCACTGGATTACCTGTCCGCAACATAACATCTACTTATCATGGAGCTCACATCAAATTTTATACATATAATATTTCAAAACAGAAATAGTTGGACAGTCTTACAAAAAATGCAATCTTGTAAAAATTAATGGCCTGTATTAAAAATCGTTATTGTGTGCATTTTTATGACAAAAAGCCGATCCTTGTGAGAGGGCGGTCTTGGGCTGCTCGAACACTTTGATCGTGGGTTTGAATCCTGATCGAGGCACTGAACTCTATCCGTTTACTCCTGTGTGCTGCTGTTCTGTGTAGGTAGATGCCATGCGATGTGCGAATTCCCGCTTTGGAGAGTCCTGCGAAATGTTTAGTTCGATCACATTAAATCCCGAGATGGAACGCCAGGCCCGATCCGTAAAACGACAGACGCTTGGACGCACAAAAATGAAAGAAGAAAAAGCATCTTAGAAAACTAAACGATAGTAGAGAAAACATCGGAGAAGCTAAGATGAAAAAAGAATAATACCGTGAAAGCTGAAAGAAAACAAGACAAATATTGTAAAATATAAAATGAAACAATAAAATATAGGACTGTCGTAAAGTCTAAGAGATGGGAAGGAAGAAATATAGTAAACGGGGCAAAAAAAAAAAAAAACTCCGTAAAAGCTAAGAGAAAATATGAACATATAATGGAAGATAAAAGTAAAGGAAAAGAAAACATGAAGTAAAAAAAGTCATATGACTCGAGTATGAGTCAGGGTAACAAAGTCAGTACACTGTAGTGACTGTGGGCTGAACGGCCAATGTTTGATTCCACCTCCACGCTCATACCTACAGTGGGACTCACCAATCCTCAGTTTCAATAGGTATCGGGGACCCCCCGGTGATTTAGTAGTTGGTGCATCAAGTTGTTTGCCCACATCCACCTTGTACCCGAGTCCGTGATGTGTGGGTCTTACCACCACGAATGGTATGTAATCAAGTACACGTTAAAATAGTATTAACAAGTTAAATTCCCACCTGAAAGATGTGCAGTGATCAGTTGTTTCTGTGGGGAAACAAGTAAATCGCCAAGCCCAGAGAGAAACAATTTCAACTGTGCCCCTCCGAAAGCTCACATTAATAGCCGTGCTCTGAGCACTGTGGTAACATTCCAATCACGTTTTTGCAAAACTTCCTCAGTTTTTCTCACAGTCTCGGCCGGTAGATGGCAGTAGCAGTTCCCTTTTATACCACTTATCACCCATCCCGTGATCTCTCTCTTGTAACCCTCTCAGTTCGTCAGCTCTCTGTAAGACTCGAAACGTGTTACGAATAGCTTCATTATTTCGTTTAATAAGAACTTTGGTGCAAAACTGTTCAAAAGAAGTTCATATAAAACATTTAGTGTTCTATGTCGTCAGTTTCCGACTCTTTCCGGTGGTACAGTGAGCATGGTAGGAATTTTATATCGTAGAAGAGCATATTAAAAATGTTCTTAAAGGAATAGAATGTGATAGAGTGGGTTGGATTCAACTGAATGTAGAGTCCAATGGCGGGCTGTTGTGAATACGGTAATGAGCCTTCGGCTTCCATAATAGGTGGAGAATACCTTGGTTAGGTGAGATATTAATTCAGTATGTTCTTAACACCATCGACATTCAATGCAACAGTTATTTACAAAACATGAAACTTTAATTGGGGTGTACAAATAAATAAATATATATATTGGAAACTGATAAAAATAGCACATTCTTTCTGGTTTTATTATATAAATGAATAATTATTACTTAACACGTCTGCTAGTGATATCAAAATACCTGTTACGCCTAATGCTTTCAAAAATTGGAATAAGCCGCGCTCTATGACACTTTTGTTCAAATATTTGCATTCACAATTGGACAAGATCCTTTGTTCCGTGTTGGCTCATGCTGTTTAAATGTTAATCTTTATTAAACTATTTGTTTCAGTGATGGTCCTCTCTGATAGTAAATGACAAACAATTGACTCTTCTAACTTTCACCCATTTGTTTGTACTTCCCTAAACCCTCTGTTTACACGCGTTTCAGTGAACTGGACGAAACTAAATTGAATGGATATTGCGGCCATCAAAAGCATTTTCATGTTTTGATTAACTGCATCTATTTCTGATTAGTGGGAGATTTTCATGGTGCCTCGGTAGAAATAACCAGCCAATTACCATACCAATTAACTAATTATCTGGATTATTAGATTTCCTTGCGGATCGGAACCCGAACCTTGCTTTTCTACTCTGTGTTACGGGCCCCCGTGCACTACGTGTTTTTTCAAAAGTTCTCCGAATACGGGTCTGACTGCTAGTGTATGGAGAAAAACAGGTAATTTTTGAAGAGCAGTTTATGACATTGTCCTTTGTAACGAGGAATTCTGGGATTTATATAGGTCACCCAGTATCGTTCCTTAGTATAGCGAAATGTTTGAGCTTGGTAGAAGTCCGACGTTTCAGAGGTACCTGCTGCATCTATTATCAGGGCAGTGAAATTTACTGCAGGCGCAAATCGCACAAGCCGCTGAGTGTAGCGTCTGAACTGCTGAAAGGATGGGTCCGCCTACTCGCGAGTCTTGCCTGCTCTGTTCTTCCGTTGAGAACAAAGGGACCAACAAAAGGAATAATTTATTTCTCTGTCACATCGATATTTACGCGACAAGTAGCACGTGTTTTTTTCCTTCTAAAGCTGTTTGATACATCCAGGAATGGAATCACGGGAACATGGAAGTTATTTATGTTATTTGGACAGTTTTCATCTGTTGAGCCCGGGGTGTGGTACGGTAGGGAAATTTGATGAATCAGGTCAAGTTGAAGGATGCGATCGTGGACGAGGCTACTTGGATGTAAGGCTGTAGTGACGAAGAAACCTTATCGGGCAGGCAATGCTCCTACCTAGATTCAAACCGCGTACCTCCAGGTTTGGGCTAACAGCCTCGGTGCATCGTTATTGGGTGGGAATTACAGCAATGCGTGATTTCTTCGATTTTTATTACATTTACTCCGGACTACCATCATGGTCAGAAAATGGGTTACTGAATTTCGATGAATAGTCAGTCATTGGAACACATTTTTTTGCTTTGTGATAATATTTTGGAACTGCGTGTTTTATTGACTCGGCTATGAGACAAAAATGACAGATTTGTGTGAATCGCGATTCTGTGATTAACATGCCATTAAAACTACTCCATCTTTGTACATTTTTAAGCCCCCGTCACGGCCAATGCAGACATATTGTAAGGGCGACATGTCTTGCAGAAATATGCAACCTGTAATGCGCGATATGTGGAAAATACCAGCATGATAACCGTACTTGAATTTTAATTTCGTGAGGAAAATGGACGAATTATGTAACCGTACTTGAACTCTAGGTATGAAAACAGTTGGATTAATTGTATCGGATCAAATGACTAATACGCGAAAAGATGGTGCTGTATACGTGTGTCTTGATGGCGAACTTCGCTTCTTCGTGAATATCGATAACAGGATGATCTATATTCCTGAGTGCACGAATTACTACTCGTCGATTCGAACGCATCTTATTTCTGCCGGTATTGTATTACCCCCTCCCCCACTCATTCATAAACCCGCCAGCAACGGCGCCTCCTAGTGGTTATGTCTCCCGCTCGGCAGTGGTGCTATTAAGCGGGTTAGCCTAAGCTGCAAGCCAGGCAGGCTGCCGCCTTTCGCCTAGCATCCAACACCTCTGCAGCTACAAACTGGCCAAGTGCCACCAGAAGGCGTGTGAACTTTGGTATGTATTTCTAAAAAAGAGATAAGATTCAGACTTCCACACACAACCGGTTCGCACTTGAATTGGGGTTTCTGAATGTGTTTGTGTTCCATTCTGTGCTTTAGACGTATATAAATGGATGTGCCTTGTTAAATGTTGGTGTTCCCGAGAGACTCATGATAGACTGGTTTTACAGTACCTCAGACTTACAGTTCTGTCATTCTATAAATGCGCGGAATTCATTTATTTCTACAGCCTATATTAGATTCCGCGGGCTCCCATATACTAAATGAAAAAATCTGTATAAATATCCTGTTTTCATCGAATCGTGGCAACGTTTATAGCATTAAAGCTTAAAATAGCCGTTCAGCCAAGCGTTGTAGTTGCGATTTCAGAAGCTTCTAGACACAGACATTTTTAGTTGAATATTATTAGAAGTTCCTCAGAACTATGTGACTATAGACCGGGAATTCTGTTTGAATTGCCATCAGATTAAATATATACGGCGAAAATGTCGAACAATGACGAACACAGGACCTGAAAGGCTGCATTTGTGGTTCTGTTTCCTGCAGCGGCTTGAACCGAACTTGAAAGTTCAGTTTCATAGCAACGCGTACATTACGGACCAGAGACCAGATGCTGTACTCGAACAGTCAAGTCCATAAGTTTGAAAACTTTGTTGTGGCAAAGTTGCAATGACTTACGACGCCAGTGAACTTTGAAACTGCTCCTTGGTGTGAATTTCAAGAAATATGCAGGGCTTAAACTTGCCAATAAATTTGTGCCTACACCTCATTCTTACGTTAAACTGATTATTATTATTATTATTTCTGATTTTATTCAATATAAATGCAATTTAACCAATTGTGGCAGCAATTACGTCATTTACTAGAGCGTACCTCGAAAGATGATTGGTAGGGTAATGACGGATTACTGAATGTGGAACGTTTGTCACTGGAATCTATCGTGAGCCAGATGAATCCAGGTCACGTCATCCTGCCCTGTTACTATGATATCCATAGTATCTGTCGTAGTTCCAGTTCAATTAAGTTATTTTATTAAAATGTTTGCCAACAGCAGTGAGTCTGTGACTGCAATACGGTGATAAACGATATATATATATATATATATAATAACAAATGTAAACACCTTCCGAAGGGAAAGGGGCCTCAAAGGAGACATTGGTTTTGCTAAAGATGTCCAAACATCTCCATTTTTCAAATAATGCAATGGCGATCCTTGCTGAAGGAATACGCTGCTTACGCTGACGGTAAAAAGTTGTCGTTCTTGCTTTGTTGGCACACTAATACATGACGATGATGAAAATAAAAATATGAGCAGTGCTAATTATTAATTTGACAATTTTCAATATTCATCTAGCGTTCCCTTTTATTTCATACTTAAAACAAAGCAGTGGCGTGATTGCTGCTGGCTTTGTTACCGATAGTCTCGACGTTTGTGAAATTAGGCACGACCAACGAGAGCTGTACTCACTGTGTGAATTAATACGAACAAATGATTTCTGCCGCTTATGTAATTTAATCTGTTTCCGCCATTGTATGCCACACATTTTCGTCTGCAGTACTGTTTTTCGTGACCCATAAATTTTCACAGATTAGAAGATCCCCGCTGAAGGGTGATCCCTGAAATGATCAGATCTTTTGTTTAAAAATCATTATCGAAATTGAAATATTTTGTGAACAGTATTCAAGATATTTTTTTCCCCTTTTTGAGCGTATGATGCAACAGAGTTTAGGGGAATTAAACTTTCTATTGTTACTCCCCCCTCCCCCAGACGTAGACTCCGCCATACCCCACCATAGGCGCCACAATAGCATTTGCGGTTTTTGCTACCAGAGTCGCCGTCGTCAGAACTTAATTTAAACATTTTAAGCATCGCACGGTCGGCGCATTCGTCCAGTCGAACGTGACGAGCATCGACCCTTGTTTTTGAAGTAGATTACTATTAAGAGCGTTCATATTGAAATCTCGCGGGGAACTTCTCGGAACTATGAAAACTATTTCTCGCCGAAATAGGGCCTGTGCCATTGTACATGCTTCGGAAACAAACTTGGAGTTTCTATTCAATGCGTCGACTATCTGGTAAGCCCAATATTGATACTAACGAAAAACAAGACCGATATATAAGGCAGATATGAGGTCGATATAATCAAGCGTGGAAGGAATACAGAGTAAAGAAGTTTGCTAGGAAAAGAAGTTCGGTGGCTAAGAGGAGAAGGTCTTCATAACAATGATTTGCTTGGTGCCCACACAACAGCACCACTAATTTAATTTGTTCTTGGAATTAGCTGCCGTAGGACAGTATAGTGTGTGTGTGTGTGTGTGTGTGTGGGGGGGGGGCGAGAAGTATTGGGATGGAGTTCGTCTCCGCGAGCGCCGTTCGGCATGAGTGGATGAAGCAAGCCGGGTAAAAGCTGCAGTTTCTGCACGATTTAGCACTGAACTGTGTTTGTATGGCTTATTTAGGTTAATGCTACGAATTCATCTAATTAAAATTGGAAAGCAGATTCTGTAATAAAAGGTTAATTTGATTCGTATAGGTCTAACCGTTCTAGAGTTGACGGAACATGAAGTTCTCA
>NW_019059782.1:291212-343530 GCF_000696155.1 Zootermopsis nevadensis | reverse complement strand
CAAATTGTAACCGAAGGCTAAAGTTTCTTCTGCTTATAGAGTAAGGTGGTACTATTTTGAAGGTACAAGTTCGATCAAAATAAGGATTTCATTAACAAAATTGTTGTTCGAACTGCGGGTATCGGCCATGATGATTGAGTGATATTTCAGCTTTGCAACAAGATAACATTGTGGTGTTTTATAAGAAAGGTGTCAGTGACATCGGCTGGCAAAAACTTAAGAAGTAAATTTTAATTATGTAACTGCAGTTGGAAATGACCATTGAAAATCATGTAACGTGCGGGTGGATGGAGACACGTTCCTTCTTTCCCGTCATTTTTGTAATCTTGATTTAAAGCAATGTTTTGGGTTTAGTTTCGATAACAAAATCAGTACAGTCCCGATAAAAAATTTGTGACTTCACTTTCTTCATTAAATTTGTGTCGGTGGCGTTTTGTGTGATATCAACCTATATTTTACCCAAACTACTTTCTACAAAATTTCTCAAGTTTTCAGAATAACGTTATGTATTAGGGAAATTTTATTTTAAACACGGTGATTTGTTTCTCCTGAAACTCAATTAATATCCTTTGAACGTAGCTACCAAAAATTCTTAAGGCAATACCCGCTATGTTTCATTTTAGTTTTAAAGTTTCTAATGACGATAAAGCGCTCTTTGCACAAGTACACATTAAAACAGTGATTGTGGGAGCAGCTGTCCGAGGTTTCTTATGTTCAGGAACGATGATTTTGCAAAAAAATTTCTTTCAAACAAAAAATAGTTGTGAGATTTAAGTAACAGCAAAGTAGAAGCCTCCCAAACTGCAGACAATTTAGAACTTGCTGAACATTTATGGCGTCACTATTAGTATGCGTTTTCTCAAGAGGGATTATGGATGTCGTCGTGTGACATACTTAGGCGTATTTAATTATACTCCGTACCCGTTCGATAAGACCCTTTAACTCTGAATCAAGTTCATATCGCACTTCACACTTCACGGGCAAAAAATGGATTCTTCAGCATGCTCTGTAGCTTTCTATCGGCCTATTACTTCGGCTGTGGTGAATTTAGGAGTTTAGCAGCATCGTATATATTGATGGTATTCTAACGTTTCGGGCGGTTGCCATCTTGAGGATAAGTATCTGTGGAAGATAAAAGAGCCCTTATGTAGGTCTGGTAGTGGGAAGTGAATCACGTGATTCGGCGAGCCGAGGAGTGAGATGCTGTCCAGTGAATAAGGCGCCGTGGTTGCAGGAAAATTGGAGAAACGGAAGAGATAGCAGATGAAAGCCGACTTTGCCCAGACTTCATCACTTTACGTGGTTCACATTCTGCTGGTGTTCAGTAGGGATGAAAGGCATCCGAAAACCATTCAGTAAAGTGGCGTCCATCCTTAGATCTACTAAGGATAGACACTTGGGGTCATAAGATCCGATATGTGCAAGATCTCTTGTTGTTGTGGTAAGATATAGGGCCTAGGGACACCTGGGTCGTCATACCTCTGCTAGTATTTCGGAATGCATCATAGTTACCAGGCTGGAGAGCCAGCTTTCAGTGGCATCCGAACACTCCTTAGAGACAAGATACTGTATCAAAAGTCCTAGTAAACATTTAAACTTACCGGCTTCGCATCAGCAGGGAATCCATTGAATTCTGCATTACCTTCGTAACTTCAACCGTTGAAGAACACTGTGTGATCAAAGCCCTGAATATGCAGTCGGTTCTCCAGGTTAAAACCGGTACAGCAGATTTGTGTTTGCAATAAACTATATTAGCTGTCACGAAAATGCGTGTTTGAAAGCCACGATAGGTATTCACCGCTTTACCGGGCTCAGGTCAACAGTATCACGTTTATAGTGTTGCTAATGTGCGTGTTATGAACCGTCTTTACTCGTCTGGGTTCCGTTGTTCCTATTTAACGCAGAGGCGACTTTACAGTGACCTTGAAACAATTTGGTGATGGCTGCTACAACATTAAGACCAATGGTAAAAATGGCCAAAGATCCTCCTCTTATTAAGAAACTCGCCTTGTAGAACAAAGTTGTACCTCCACTCATTTTAGTGTCGTCTGTAGATGGAGGTGATTTGCCAGCTTCATGCTCCAGCCTGTTTACCAACCCGCCATTGTTCGAACACTGTACAAGAGACAGATACGAAGAACGCGTTTGGCAATTGGAGTTTAAGTTTTCCTACCTCGTGTGGCTTGCGATTGATCGATCGATCACCGTTCAGATTTAAGGCGAATACGCTTGAGCCTACGTGCAAATGGACGAAGGGGAAAGAGAATTAGTTTTCGTGTGAAAGGTCGTTTGTGTTGCGCAATTGTGTTGTCTGACGTGGCTTGCGCAGAATTGCGCTCTGATGAAGATACTCGCGTTGTTATGCAGATGAGCGCAGCGGTAATTAACAGCACCATATTACGTAATTGCTGGCAGTCTTGATTAATGCTATATCAGCACGAAAGAACGACATTAACTTTTCAAATGGAAGGATTTTAACTGCTTGCTACTCACTGCTTTTCACCCCAGGTTTATAATGCTTAACAGCAGCAAAATATTTAACTAAATGTATTGTACATCGAGCGATCGTATGAGAGTACTAGGTGGTACAGCGGGCGTTAACACCGGACTGGAGAGACGGTCACTGGCCGAGACTGAAAGAATAAAGAATGCTTTATTTGGCTTAGTTAATTTATATGTAGTAATTGGCTCCAAGGACGTAAATCATAACTGCAAAATATTTTGTTTGTACATTTTTATTTATACTGCGCGGTTTTACATATATAAATGTCTTTAATGCAATTGTAATATTTTATTGATTTTTAAGTGTAATTTTTGGTGAGCCATTGTTATTTTGTTGTAGGCCTACTCCAGTTAGCCATGTTTAATCACTGTTAACTGATATAAGAATGAAACACTGTACATAGGCTGTCTTAAGCTAATCAGCGAAATCGTGTGATTTGCTCATAAACCCCCTTCACGATTTATTGAAGTGTTGTAACCTGACTGTACGTTGTTCACCAGAAACTATGACGCAGAGACAATCACGCTTACATTTGTTAATTTATCCAGAACTGTCCCTTGTCAATTTGACCCCCTTTTTCTTCGCCCCAGCTTACTGTCTTCCGTCATCGCTTCCATTTGTCCCCGTTTCCAACCCTCATTTAGCTATTTTGTTTCAAGTCTTGTTCTATCACGAACCAGGGTTTAATTACTCAACTTGTGTGTCACAGAGAAGTTTCACTGAATTCGATTTCATGTTCAGATGTTAGGGACTTTGTAAACAAGCTCGCTGATACAATAATCAGGAAAACATGATGTGGGGTATTGGTGTCTTCATATTGAAATTTAGTGAAAGCGCCCGTTATTCGTCCAGAAGTTTCTTAAAATAACTTTCAGTGATGGCTGCGGATCGAACGCCGAGAATCCTCTTGGCAAATGCTACCGCCTCAGTTTGGTCTGAGCTGTGCTTTTGATATCTGATGAAATGAAACTTTAAATGAAGCATGGCTGCTGCTTCTTGCCCTGTTTACTGTATGTGATCATCGTTTCTTATCACTCACTCGACGCTGAATAAACGACAGTTGATTGAGCTCCGTTAACCTGCGAAACGAGTGATTGAGACAAGAATTACTTCTGTGTAAATGTTCCTCAATGTGCTCCCCGTGTTAGCCGTTGGTTGGGTTAAAAGTTGATCGTGCGTTGAGTATAGACCCAGAATTTTCTTTCGCTTGAAGGAATTGATGGGACTTGCCAGGGGGTTCATCCCCTTTCAGTATGAAATGACTTGATCGTTAAACATTCTTACGACTTTGGATGTTAAAATTTATAACAGCAGTTCAGTTGATTTATTATTCTGCGTAACGAATGTTTATTTCTGTTGAGTTTTGGAAACACGCTCGCATACAACGAAATGCAAACGTTAGGGGCAGAGTGGTAAGAGGACCGAAGGCTGTTAGAAGCAACGCGAATAAGATAAGAAACTCGAAGATTTTAATTTCATCGCATTTTGGAAGCATACCACAGAGAAAAGAAAGCAAGTTACAGCACAGTGGAGCATCATAAATTGATACGTGAAGTATTTAATAGTAAAATTAGACAGCGTACATGAAACACTAACTTACCAACCAATCAACCTCCCAACCAATCAGAGCCCATCTTGGGAAATCACGAAAACAATAAATTCCCTGTATTTTATACAACTCATAGGTTTTTACCGTGTTAACAATCGGCCACGTATCCCTGTTCTGAGCCAGATGAATCCAATCCACATCCTGAAACTACTTACCTAGGATCCATTTTAATATTATCCTTCCTGCCACGCTTGAGTTTTCCATGTTTCCTCCTCTATTCAAGCGTTACAGTCATAATTTTGTACGCGTTAGAATCCTAGTATCGAATACCGACTGAGGGAGTGCTGTTTTGTTTTATGATCTGTGTGGATTGGTAAATTGGCCCATCATCTGTTCAAGGAGTCGAACCAAAAGTCCAAAGCGATTCATAAACTAGGATTTGATTTTGATTTAGAATATTTCAAATAGCCTAGTCCACAAAATGTGAATAACAACAATGGCAATTGTGTTGTATGGGAGACATGAAGACTGCCTGCACTTGGCATGATATTACATTGTTAACGTCCGAACACAAGCGACGCTCGGCGGCATTGTGCTAACTGCAAGCCGTAGTCAAATGTCATACGCGTGTTAACGGATTGTGGGACTGGCCCCAAACAGTGTCGGTGTTAAAATTATTGACATTTCTCATTGTTGAGTCGGTTTGCTGACTCAGGAAGGCATTGTTCTCTGTTTTTGTTGTTGCTATACTGCAGATTGATAATAAACAATGACTTTGTAGCACAGGAATTGATATAGTCGGCTGTACGAATTCTGTGCCCAAGTGCTACTCAGAGCATAATGGTGTGATGGAGTTCATGCGCTGAGGATCATGGGTAGTGTTTTTCGCAAGTTTGAGCATTCATCGCGATGTTATTACAAACTGCATGTTTTATCTCCCAAATCATTGAGTGGATTTCGAGTAACTGTCTTATTGGAGATCTCGTTAAAAGCCGTTAGATGAATTTCATGGTTATTTTTTGTTTTATTTGGGTTTGAAACTTGACCTTTTGACGACAGGTCCATATGAACAGGATCCTTCCATCCTTTTCTCGGACTGGGACCTGTTCATATACGTTCTTGGCAGATGATCCAGAAGTGGTTTGCCATTGCCTTCTTCTGTGTGTGAATGGAGTAATTGTTGGGATGCCACGGAGAAACCGGGGAAGCCCCCGGAGGAAAACTCCGTGTTGCCTAGACCACGGCCTTGCCCAACACAAGTTATAAATTCGGGCACCGCCGGGAATCGAACCCGAGACAGTGAAAATCTTCATAATGTGTAGTGTCCGTCATATTTTATTAAGGCGATAAAATGAAACAGGATAAGACGTACTGGGCATGTCGAGCGCACGGGGAGAAATGATAATCCATACGAAATTCTAGTCGAAAATCCCGTAAGGAAGAGGTTATTTAGGAGGCTTAAGTTCATACTGGAGTTAAAAATTGAGATGGCCGTGCACAATCGTGTCTAATCCAGCATCCAATCTACATGCAGTGAAACCCAGAATTCAGTGAGATATATTGCACGTGATGCGAATATGGCAAAATATAAAGGAAAATAATTTTTCGCTTTGAGGCATTGTAGATGCTTGTCGTATTACCTTACGACTGAATTTATAAGTTTTTCTGGTGTGGTTGTTTGTTCTGCATGTTTTCCAACAAAGAGTTTGTGGATACCGTAAATCAGCATCGAGACTGAAGAGATTACAAGAACGCACTTGGTGCATACTATCGCTCTTAACTCAGGGAAGCTTCTGACGCTGAAGGTAACTGTCTTCAGAAGTGTTGCGCCGTGTAACCTAATAGAAATTTGCCGATGTTTCACAGGTGCTTATTGCCGTCGATAGCTCTTATGATGGAGGGCGTTATAACATAAAATCTCACCTTGTCTGTCTGATTCGACGATAGTTTCTCCGCTTTAAATGGAACCCCAAAGATTCATTATCCTGTTGACAATACCCCCTACTGGCCGACAATTGAATCCACGCTTTCACACCTATGTTCTTTTAGACTAGTTTTATTTACGCTTCTACACTTAAATGGAGTTCCCACCGCCGTTTAAAGAGTTATTTTTGGGTTAGACTTTCGTTATTCCCCTTTGAATGGTTGCTTTCAATGCTTGTTCTTATGTCCCACAGTGGAGCAGCTGTTGCATTGTGGCCCGGGTGACAGAAAGTTGTCACCGAATCCCATTGAATGGAGATGAGACCTCATTTAAAAGGGTTCATTGTGATGTATCAAAACATGTTTTGTTGTCGATTTATTTCATCCCCTATGTAATTCAGTGCATTATATCACCGAGGGGTGGCTTTTATACTGGGGTATTATTACATGTATGTTATGTGTATACTAAAGAAGGTTTAGGGCTTGTAAAACCTCATTTTCATAAGCAGATGATTGTGGGGACAGTTCCCTTTTAGGCCCGACTCAGGACTCCGTCCGTCCTTGCCACGTGCCAAATAACTATCGTTACATAGCACTAAGCTCTGTTCATCAGCTTTATCTTGCATTTGTTGGACGTGGGTTAGTTGAGCCACGAGTCCCAGTCTTATCCAAGAGTCTCTTGTTTGCGACTTTGGGATTCAATTATTTTTCGGAACCTAATTGACGATATTTGTATGTCTCGTCCACACTTGCCCTGATGCAGTTTCTGTTATAAATATCACATATTGGAATGTACAGTCCAAACGTGACTCGCATCATGGAATAGAAGTATTAATTGAGAAGCTGATAGTTGCGCCGCTGGCTAATGAATTCACAGTCTATGTGGTTCATTGACGTGTTTAAAAGATCCTGTCATGGGCACTGTCCTTGTCCAGTTAAATTCAATACATATCTTCAAAACCTGTTTATTTAACAATATTTTGCGATGTCGCATCAAGACCGGTTCTAGTGGAAAGCGGACGGAGTATAACCATGCGTATGCATCTAGTGCTGAGTTTATTAATGCGTGGAGCTGTAACTTCGCTCCTCCATTTATATTCATGGCATTGTTCTTAATTAAGCACAGGGATAACTTTGCTTTGATCTGCCGTAACACTTTTTTTCCCCTCGTTTTGAAGGGACTTTCGTTAAATCTAGATTTTCAACCCTCAAAGAATTCTTTTTGATTTGAAGCGTTGACGTCTGAAGAACGAGACGAAAGCATGGAAGTAGTTTGTGCAGCCGAATTAAGAAGTCCGCGTAATCGTCGTGAATGGAGGAAGTAGCCTGCGGAAGGGAACGCTCTTGAGTGACTTGGAGCCCTCTGACTGGTTTCCTGTTTTATTATCCCGTAAAATCCTAGCGGACATCTGGAATCTATGCGGTAATGAAAACATTTTCGGAATTCCTATTCTTATTGAGAAACTTTAGGAAGTAATCTGTTACATAGCAGAAAGAAGAAAGGCCAACTCCGAACATCAATTAATGCCGCCCTAGGTTTCTCTCCAGGAAGGAGAAGGAAAGAAACGAAATCATAGGATTTTTAAAGGTTTTCACGTCGGTACTGGCTCTCTGATTAATTTTGTCAGGTTTCAACAAAGACTAACTAAAAATTACATCTGTTACAGGTTGAAGAAGCCATAGAGAAGTAGAAATGGCGTCTGGGTGATATATTCTGCTACATTCCTAGCCTAGGCGCAGAGGGTGGTGTTGCACAAAATTTGAACAGCGAAGTTCAAAATGGGATCATAACAGCGTAACGAAAACATGTTTACAACCCCTCGGATAGGGGCTTTTATGTGAGAGTATTTCAGCCTCTTTGTCTGTGTCATGTTCAGGGTGTGAGGGGGTTGCATATGAGCAGTAATCCGCCCCCAGAGGAGCGTAAGGGATGGCGTATTTAGGGCGGAATCATGGATTTTGTGTCTGGAAACAGGGCGGCGTTGCAAAAACGTTGCAGTGGCTGGATCCGGACAGACTAGACTGCGCCTGGCGTTTGTGTGTGGGAATGGTTCGCGCGAGCAGACTGTGAGATTCATAGGAACTTTGGTTACTGCGCGTTGATGATTAATTATAACAAAATGTGTTGGGAGCAGAGTTCCTCTTGAGACTTTTAAATTTTAGTCACTCAGGTAGACGAAGTTAATTACTGTGTTCGCTAGAGCCCGCGATTGAACGCCATCCTAAGTGATGAGTCCAGTCACCACTATCATATTCATGTTTAAGAGCCATTATAATATTGTCCTCCTATTTGTTTCTGAGCAGTTTTAAATATTATAGTATATTTATAAATGAGAGCGTAGTTAACATTGACCTTGATGACAATATAGGCAGGTAACGGCTAACTTGATGGCTTAAGATCCTTCTGTTGAAGCTGATAGTTGCTCAGTTATTAGAGTGTTTCGCCACGGAAGAGGCAGGTGAGAGTTGTAACCCGCTGTGGAGAGTGGGGAATCATTGCCTGGTCTAGGGACGCCAGGCGCCTGCTGCTAATTGTGCTGGGAGTTCTCTGAAACTTTCCTTGTAACATGTGTGAAGGGGGGAGGACGAGGTTACGCGGGTTCCTGTAAGCCCGTTCAACAAGGTTAGGCAGGAGCACGGACGTGAGGTATTGGAATGAAACTTCGCCACAGCCTGCCCTGCAAGTAGAGTTTGCACCGAATCTACCGCGACGATGAACACTAATCGACTCACACAGTTCTGCCGACGTAGTTGCTACATCGCCATTCTGTTCTTAGCCTCGGTGTTGTCAGCATGACGTTGGAGTCCAGATACCTGGAAATTCCTTCGCCGTATATCAGCTGATCTGATACAACCAGTAAAGGTAGTTGCTTAAGTCAATCGGCAAGTATTGTAATAAAGACGTAATTGTCTTGCGTGGGTTTGTGTTGGGAATGATTGCATGTTAATTATGAATGCATCAGAAGAAATGCGATGAAAGCAGAACGAATATCAACATTAGTAGCGATAACTTTTTTGAATGAACTCAGAACGTCAGCGAATTGCTCAATGACTGGGACAGAGTATTAGGTTTTTTTTTCAGTGTACGTAGCTTATGAAATTGACATTTGTTAATGGATGAGCCATGTGAAGTGTGTGTGAACATCGTGGACAACTGCTCATAATTGATGTTATGTCCTTTATGTCCCTACGTCCTTAAAACGAGGGGAAGAAAAGGGACTGAAGGATTATAGCCCTCGGTGGTTTTGGGGAGCCAAGCACAGGCGGAAAGAGGCTGGAGTCCTCGTCAGCTCATTTGCCTTGTGTGTTTGTGCCGAGTGAAGTTAGTAAAATGCTTTATAAAATTTGTAACAGAGTACAGGACTGTATTCAGTTTTACATATTAACATATATTTATAGAACAACCCATGTACAGAGTGGCCACAAAGTTCCTATGCGAGTTCATAATTAATGCTATGAGCAGCATTTTCAGCAGGTCGCATTAATTAGTCCATATTTTTTCGACAGAAGTGTTAGTCACGCGGAATATCTGGATGCGTGAGAGGAAGGGTCTTGAATCAGAATGCATCCTACAGCAAGTTTCTCCCCCCCCCCCCCCAAAGTTCAAAAAAGTCTCAGTAAGACATTCAGTGGGCGATGGATCGGACGAAGGTCTGATATGACATGGCCACCACGAAGCCCAGATTCGGCAACATGCGATACTTCACTCTAGCAATTTAAAGATGACTTATCAGCTGTTGCGAACACCTTCAAGATATAAAAAACAGCTATTAGGGACTGCTTTTATGACATTCGGCTTGCAACGTGGAAGAAAATGTCTGATAGAACATGGAAGCCGGTCAGACAATATACAGAGAATTGAGGGAAACTTATAGATATGCTTTAGTGTGGCTGGAAAAGGACTTTGTGGATACTGTATTCTTTCCTTTCAAAATAGAAGTATTTTATAATTTAGTAATATTTTCATGGATTCTAACCCGTGACGCAATGACTCCTGATATTCTGGTATTTTTATGGAGTAAACGTAAATTAAATCTTTACTCATAATAGGTACTTTTTGTATGTTATTTCAGACTTTGTTTTTTGTTTTAAGCACACACAGAAACGTTTTGAAACTATTCAGAAGAAGCAACGTGTTTCATTAAACTAGAAATTGACTTGTCCCATTGTTAACCTGATAACGTCACCACACGTCCGACAGAAGTTTAAATATTTGCCGGGAATGGGGGGAGCACGCCAGTGTGCTGTTTAATTTACTTTTTTTAACCCCCACAGAACTGCACAAACGATCTGTCACTGGGAAGACCTGTCAGTATTTTCATGTCGTCACATTTCAGTTGTGCGCAAGTGTTAAAGTGCATATTTTATACACAGATATTCGAACAATGTCCGATCAAATTTTAAAACATCGTCATAAATTAAAGATACATTTTCTGATAATTATAACACTTGTTTTTACGTTGGTAACGTTGATACGCTATCACGTGTTTTCAGGAGAGGAAACAAATTAATACATACGTTTGAACTAAACCAATTTTATATCTGACGTAAGGAACAGTAAATGAGTGCACGTGCATTGTGTTCGGCAGGTCTAAAACACACGCCTGATCCTATATGCTCCTTGACTGAGCGTCTTCGATGGGCGCCTTTAATGTAGTGAAAAACGGTTACAAATTTTCTTGCGTCGTATAAAAGTAATAGATGGTACGTGGGACACAAACTGAAAATTTACAATTCCCGCGTTTAAATGTAGGAATGGCGTCCATATTTGTCCCTGTGTTTTCCCTATAGGGAATTGGCCCTATCTTTCCACCCCTGCAACCCCTCTTTACAACCCTTTTACCACAACCACTTCCAGGCGAGGAGTGATATATATACACACACTCTCAGGAAGTATGTAATTTTACTTATGTGGTAAGTTTTGTGTTTGAAAGTGCTGGCGGAGAACGCATTTAAACGCCAGGTTCATCGCACCCGGCACTCGGTCTCTTAAAAGATGTGAAGTGTAGCATGCCAACAGTTTTTAGTTGAGGGGTTAACATACGAAGGAGTTGATTTTGAGAGGGCGGTTTAACATTTCCTGCTGCTAGTCTTGAACTTCAACTGTGGGTGAACAGAAACTAAGATTCATTGCATTGGGATTTTGCTGTTGAATTCTTCTTCCCCTTCAGAAATAAAGACTCGTGCAACTTCTGATGGATTCCTCACTTACTAAATGGTAGTCTTCGTGTGCAGAGAAAACCATATGAGGGAAGTAACGAAGCCAGTCTATAAATTGATCTAATGTACAAGGAAAATATTACGTGTTAATGTATCGTCCCCAGAGTACAGGAATGTACCGTTTTAGACGAATTGATTATAAATAAATGGATAGATTAGTGAAACGCCTAATTTTGTAAATAAGGTAGTAGGTAAATGAAATACACGCTGTAAGATTGAGATGTTTGTGAACAGTAGCAACAAATTGGAAATATATTCATGACGAAATCTTATTCGAGAAGTGTATGCTGTCATTTATTTGAACGTGTGGGAGTGTCGAATGCATTGTGATGACAAAGGTAGACGTGGCCAATTTTTATACCCGTCATTCTCATTGAGAAACTAGCACAATCTCTGAACAGCCGATAATCTGTAGATGTTAGAGCAGAAGATCTCTTAGAGTACCGCTGCAACTTTTTCAGTGTATTGAACGTAAAACATACTGAATTAGCATCTGCTTGATACCTGGACATTTCGGAAAGATTTGGTAGTATTTATTATGTTCATATTTTACGGTACGTTGTAGGTCTACGTGTGCATTGTGTAAAAATAGTAAACTTGGACTGTTACCGACTCTTTTATGTATGTGGGCCTATTATTATTAGCCGCATGGATTTGCTTCTGATTTTGATCCTGCTTTTTAGTTAGTTCCTGTATTGGAGAAAAGTTTAACAAGGTTTGTGGCAACCCTGCTTCGAACAATCTATCGGAGCCATTTTTCCAAAAGCATGTGCTCACTTCGTGTGTCTGTGTCACATTTTGGTGATTCTCGTAATGTTCTCGCATTGCTTTTTAGACATAATGCTATTGCACATTTAATGAACTACAGTATAGTGTAAACATAACTTTTATATGCACTGGGAAAAAAAATCGTGTGACTCGCTTTATTGTGGTGATTTGGAACCGAACCCGCAATATCTCCGAGGTATGCGTGTGTATTTTAGGCCTAATAATTGCTGTTCGCAATTTATCATGTCTTGAAATGGTTCTGTCAAACGTATTATCTACACAAAACCGTTTTCTTCTGTAAGCTATGAGCACGGAATGGTATCCAATTAAAACTTTGTTGAAATCTCCGTTGAGTTTTTATCAGATCATAATTTTATGTCAGGAATCGATTTAAAATATGTTAAAGTTCAGTTACTTCTTAGTTACTGATGCATTGTATCTTATCTGTACGGAGACTGGCGTTTTCATTTCATTGTTAGTTATCAGTTTGTATAACGCAAGGATTCATGCATTTCATTGTCTGCTTTATCTTACTGTGGTGATGCAAACTAAGCTTCTGCCACAGCTATACATCGACGCTCGAACACGTACTTATATAATCGATTTCAACAGGGATGAATTTGGGATCTTATGCTGTAACCAATTAGCTACCGGGGTAAGCCTGTCAGTATGGTAGCAAATCACCTGCAGATGGAGTACACTCAAGTCCCGAAATATCGTGTTAGCAGTGTCTTGCTATTGTAGCTGATTTTCTAGTCACCGACTCGAGTCGGTGATGGAGTCGAACTTCACATACCCTTATGGAGGTGGCTGAGAGTATATTGAATAAACGACCGCGGACAGCCGGAAAGGGGTGTTCCTTCTGCTTTGAGCTAACGACCGTTCTACCACCAGCATGGTACGTAATGTCACGCAGATCCTCAGAGCATTCGACTTAGACGGATTCTTTGGAACGGAGAATTGAATTCAGTTGGCTCAGGACACGGAAGAGTGGCAGACTGGTGGACACTAATGAAAGTTGTTTACATAAAAGGCGGAGACTTCTGAGGAACTGTTAGTTCTCAAGAAGGACAAAGTTCTTTGGAGTGTCGTAATTGTAGTATTGTCACTAAAATATCTTTCGAATCGTCCGAAAGAATTACGCAATTCGGACTGATGTTGTCTCCAAATTACATAACAGATTTCTTCTGTAGCGATGATTCCTCCACTGAATGCTTAGATTTTCAGTTTCTTGTTTTTATTTTTGTTCTCCTCTCTTCTAAATCGCGTGAATTCGACAGCGTGGTAGATTGTTTCAGCCCCATCACAAAACATCTTTCGCCTTCGCAGTTTTTTCATGTTATTGTTAAGATAAGGATACGTGACGTGAACACAGATACTTCACTTATCGGCCACAAAGTCTGAACTGCTTTAGAATCTTAATGTTTCTTATAAATTAATAGCTTCTTTATATTTATCTCATGTTTCTGATTGTATTTTTCTATTCCTTTCAGGTAACTTACTGGCGACTGTTGACTTCTAAGCGATGGTGTTTGGTGGCAACTCAAGATTAATAAAATGTCTGTGAGGTAATGTAGAGACTACACTCTGAAATTGTTATGTTACAATTATTCGAGAGAAACAGGTAACATTCAGTGTGACTGCGTTTTGAATTGTAGGCAAATATTGAGTGTTATTCGAGAGTGATAATTTTTACAGTTACGATAGAATCTCGACATTGATCAGAATGTGTTTATTTAAAGAAAGTTTGCGACATAATAAACAATAATTGTAGGTCACAATGATCGCGCGGTCTGAGGCGTGGACCTTATTCGCTTTGACTCTGGTACTGTGGGTTCGAATCCCACTCGAGGCATTGGTGTTTGTGTCTTTCTGTGCAGTGTTGCCCTGTGTTCGGGTAGAGAGGCCTTGCGATGGGCTGATCACTCGTCCAAGGAGTTCTACCAAATGTCTAAATGAATAAAATAACCTCCCACCATCGAGGGCTCTGGAGACAGAGATGATGATAATAATAACAACAATAATTTCAAATTTCTGAATAACTGAATTTTAGTTGAGTTCATTTATAGATACAAGCTAGGCAAAGATTGATTTCCGGCCAACACGTTTTTACTTTATATGTCTCTTCCATATTTACACTTTTATTTTACATTTTGCTACGAGTTTTATTACTATTATTGTGTTTTTCTCGCGTTACTTTTTCATTTATGTTCAACTTCATTATTTTTTTTCTTCAAAGTTTCTTATACGCATTTTGTTTGTCCATTGTGTTATTTTAAGATACTCTGGTTCTTCGTTTGTACTTACTGCTTTTTATTCTGATGTTGCAATTTTTTAATAACTCGATAAATTAATACTCGATCTGGACCCAAATTAGATGTTTTATGTACACATTAAGATTACAGCATTTCCACAGTTATTTCGGACGTACTTTTGTATAAACAGTCAAAGGCTGTCATTGGAACTAACTAAATGGATGTTTTATTATTAGTACGTGTTATTTAAAGGGGTGAGAGGGGCGGGGTATAACACAAATGAGAGACACTGGACAATCAGTCGGACAACCTGTGGGGAAAAGATCGCTTTAGAAACTTGGCTGTACATGAGACGATAATGGATGCGTTGAAATAAAGCATGAATGTGTGGGCTGGATTTAAATGATTCGACGGGATTAATTGGCGGACTCTTTGTGGACACGGTAGTGGTCATTCGTGTTGCATGCATTGCGTGTAACTTCACGACCAAGCGTATATCACATTCTCAAGAAGGCGTGTACTGCTTGGATGGGTTAATTTTGTTGTTATTTTGTTATTTTACTCGGGTGTTATGTAGTTGAGACTTGGGCTAAGTAGCAGAAACATGAATTTATTTCGTGGTGTGATTTTTAAGAGTCAATTACAAATGTATATTTTATTAACATTTTGCAAAATAAGTTGTGCTATTGATATGTTTTTTTCTCTTTGCTACCACATGTTTTATTTTCACACATGAGGTTTATCTCGTGGCTTAAGGCGCTAATGTTATAGACGAAGGGATTTTAAC
Organism: Zootermopsis nevadensis; assembly: GCF_000696155.1. The sequence goes on along the minus strand of NW_019059782.1, from coordinate 328,525 downwards.
TCTTACATCTTCTTTCTAACCGATAATCTATCTGTTTGGGCCTCCGAAATCTAACACAAAGGAGGAAGCACCTTAATAGACGTGATAAGGAGCTTGAACTCAGTCCGAGACCGAAATTGTTTCCTCGCCCCGACGTTCCTTGTGAAATACGAGGCTATGCTTACGGGCGCTACATTCAGCTCGCAAATTCCCGGTCGACCTTAACCTTCGCTCGTACCGCGTGACGCCGTGCGCTGTAACGCAGGTTTCACCAGATACTCGATACGATGGGGAGACTTTGAGGGTCTTGAGCTCTTTTATCCGTTTCTTGTTCGACGTCGATAGCGCTGCTCTCCCTCCAAAATTCAGTCCCTGGTTATCTGTTTCTATCTTCCCCTCTGTTTTCATCGCCCTCTTATTATACTAGTCTCCGTATTAGTTTCCCACTGTCTTCCCCTAGTTTTATTCTGTCTCTCTTCTTTCCTCGCTTTCCTTAATAGTTTCTGTCCTCTTTGTGTAATTAAATGTAGTGTCTGTGGCTGTCCGCCGACTTTATCTCATCTTATTAATTCAGCTTAAAGGGTTAATTCAGGTTCCAACGTAGATTATTCATCGTGACTCAACTGACTGCTACGTCGAATGATAGGTTTGCAGGTTAATTAGAGCCAAATGAGATGAGACTGTGATTGAGTGCTTCGGTGTAGAAACACATTGTTTCCTAAAAGCTCAACGTAAGCCAGAAAGCTTATATGCCACTTCCTCCTGCAGTAGTATTCATTCTTTTTCGCCACTCGTAATCATATCGGGTCTTACGTGGACTTTTCCGTCTGGATCAGGTTAGGCTCCAGCCGGAGGATCTTGAGAACGCAGTAAAGAGCCTTCTAGATCAACTAGGGCAGTCTCCCAGTCGAGTTTCGAAGTGGGTGTACACAGATACCATCAGATTGACTTCGTGTAAAGAAGCTACCCGAAGAAGATGCCAGAAGCAGGAAATGAGAAAGCAGAAAAAGGTCTTCCGCCGAGTGAAGAATGATAACTCTTTGAAGTACAACTTTAATGTGAACAACATTTAAAATTTTGGCTCCGCTGTAGAGAATAAATGGTTCATATTGTTTGGGGAAATAATCGCTGTTTATTCTGAGTCATATGAAAGCACTGTGGTGGCAACTGCAGTTAATGAATTCTGATGGTACATCTGGTTACCACTGGTCTTGAAAATGTTAACGGGGAGGAGCAAAAATTGACGGTTAGGGTTGCCATGCACTGCTCGCTCGTACTTCTGGTAAAGGTGGGTCGAGGCGAACGAGGTAGATAAATTAGAATTGCAGCAAGAATGGACGTTGAGTAGGGTTTTTTCTGTATTCTTACACAATTTTGAATTGATGAGAGGGCGGCATCTGGTGAAATTTTGATGTTATCTTGGGGGCCTCTTTCAGACAGAGTTTTGGTGTTAAATTTGGAAGGGTTACACGAGAGGTATGCAGTGAAATGTGGAATTTGGGTACCAACTAGAGGAAAATCATGGAAAAACTTGATCGAGTTGGCAGGTCGCAGGACTTAACCGTTCTGACTTGTAGCGTGTTCAGTCCTTATCGCAAAGAAAACACTTCACTTCAACATTAGGAAGACAAATTTGTTTGCTGTTTTAAGGAAATAATCCGTGTTAAAACTGAAAATTATGCAAGACCCATAATATAAAATGCGCAGTGACTAGCTGTTAAAGCAGGTGGTTGATGTAGTTTCCACCCGGCTTTAAAAGGTTAATTACGCATTTCTGGCTCAGGACGGGTTGTTAGAACCGTCGCTTTCAATACGACAGGGGATTTCTTGACCAGCTGAGCTGCTATTAGCTATTCATTTAGAACTCAGCTACATGGAAATTAATTTTTTAAATCGACATCTGCATTATTTTGTCTTGTTTACGGAATGGTAAGGATTTTAAACATCATAAAAATAAATAAGTGTGGGATGAGGAAGAAACCATGAAATGTATACAAGACCTGGGGCGAGATATTAAGTTTGTTTTATCATGCGTTTTGTTTGTTCATTGCGCAGAGCTAGTTAGAATGGAATGCACAAGAGGGAAGATAGCGAACCGAATGTATTACGAACAGCGTTAAAAAGTGCGCTGTACAAAGTTTGATGTGTTTTGTAGAAGATAAATTAATATTTAACATTTACCAGCAGCGCTGTTTGTGTTAATAGTCTCTGTATATGTGGTCATGAAAACTCCCGCAAAAAGATACAACTTTACGAACATGGAAATTTTTTTTGCTGAAAATGGAATAATTTAGATTTGGGAACTGATAAAAAGTAGGAGCAGTGTCCGTGTGTTTGTTCTGTGTTTGGAGTTACATTTTCAGTGGCTACGCGGTCTAAGGTTTATGTAGTACTATTATATCGTTCTAAAACCGGGAGCATCTCTTGCTGCAAGCAAAACGTCAGTCAGAATTCTGTGCCAGGGGCTGCAGGATGGAGCTGACTGCAGCCTTGAATCGTCCCAGGTCACACTGTCACCCGCACACAGTTGGTTGATAACATCGAGTGGCAGGTTCATCTAAGCAATATTTAAGAATTCAGTCCTTACCGAAAAGAAAACACCACATTTCACCATTTCGAAGATCAACTTGTTGATACTGTTTAAGGAATTAATCACGGTTTACAGTGAGAATGATACGAAACAAATAACCAAATCGCGCCACCGAAGACGATCCTACTTTAATTTCGCTCACCTTCCGTCCTGTAAACACGTTTTACTGATATTAATGTATCTGTTGCGCGCCCCCCCCCCCACCAAGCTTTCTAAGTTTTTTAAGTGTCCGCTTTCTGGACAGGTACCCCACAAAAATTTGTTTCAGTACCTATAAACTTGTGTAAGGTACAGTACATTCCACATTTCAGCTTATCCTGTCGGAAGCTCGGGTTTTCCACACAATGAACACCCGAGACGCTTCTTTGCACTTCGCCACAGCAGTCTGCATGTGTGAAATCGTCTCACATCACGTACCTACGCAGAAAGATTGGTTTGAAGGAAGCAAAGTTCTGTGAAGTTTTCTGTACATGCCCGGGTTTCTTTATGCTGTGTTTTCAGTGTGGGTATAAACACGGGCAAAAAACTTGGCGTGTGGATGGATGACTATCCTATTCCACGACACTGATTGCATTTGCACTCGCTGAGACTGGCGAAACTATCAAATTAAGATGTAACAAGCCTATCTATATACTTCATGACCTGGATTAGGAGTTGGTTCATAACTTCGGGGAGTGAATTGAGAGCCGATGATTGCAGTTATCTAGGCTCTTCGCCGTGTAGTCTGGTAGAAGTTCACCGGTGTCTTAAAGGTGCTTGCTGCCTCCTTCATCAGGGCGATCATGATGGAGTCACTACGCGTTGGTCTATATACTGCAGCATCTTGCATGCTTATATGAGGTTTCTAGGAGTTATTTGAAGCGGAATGATATTAATTCAGGTCGGATTGAAATTCCATTTCACGAAGAGACGCGATGTGAAGGAAATCGATAAGGAGAAAAATTCCTGTTTCCTTTTCTGTCAGTTCTCGTGCTCCTGGGTAAGGTAACGTTTCAGTTCATGTATATGAAAGATCTCGTTTTCAATATTTCTTTTCATGCAATTTAAAATGCGGATTTATTTTACTATTCTTATGCGGGGTATAAATATACGGACCGTTGGAATGTTTCTTCGGTTCTCCGTTACTTTAATTCAACTGCAGACATAATTTAACGTCGTGAGAGATGGGGGGAAGCCTGTGCACTGTAAAACTCGAAAGAAGTGAGCAATTATTATTTTGTATTTCGCCTATGAGAAGCCGTTTCGTAGCATTTTTCTCTTATTCAATTTTGGCGTAAGTTAAAGAATTGCTATATTTTGTCAATGGTTCCTAAATTTATTGTAATTGAAATCTGGTGCCTGGATGATGTTTTATTGGGAATACTGTAAATAACCACATTTAAGCGAATTGACGGCATTTCTCATCGAGAAATTAACATAAAGAGGAACATTTTCACGTCAAAGTTTTCTTACCTGCTGCTTCTTCACCCTGTTTGTATTTCTGGTGTTCAAGAAGTAGAACACTTAAATCGGCAGATGAGTTTGAAGCAGTTCTCTGTTGATGTTTTTCGACGATTCTTGTCACGTGAGTTCGGGTAGACTATTTAGAAAATTCCATACCGTATAAAAATTAGTAAATTATGATTTTAATTTCCTGTCTCATTATGAAGGGAAAGTAAGAAAAGTGTATACATAAATTTAAAGGGACGGTGGGAAAAAATCGAAAGGGCACTTCGTTTCAGGCTCTGCATCACTGTTTCTTAATAAAATACAAGTTGAAATCATCGTGACATTTTTAGTACGTAACCAGAATCGTGTTTGTTGTGTCTCGTTCCACAGAAAGTAATTGTTTTCACAAGAAAGTATCCTCTCATAATGAAATCATTTGGACGAAAGAGTGGAAGTTAGAAATTTGTTAAATAAAAGGTAAATTCCATTCATACATAACCTCGTTGCTATTGTAGAATAACTTACGAGCACTGCCTCTTCTAATTAAGAAAACGTCTTGAGAGAGTCTTCCAGAAATTTATTATATTAATAAATCAGCTTTATACTTGGGAAGTAACGAGACCGTATCGGCTATCTTTCAACTGTAAACTTCAGTAGAATCAAAGTAACTGAGAATGTTTACGTTCTGTTCATCTCCTTTACTTGCCTCTTGCCACAGAGGAGTATTATACGTTAATTTATCCTTCCCATCCTCGGCTCCTGACGATATATATTCCTACACTTAGTTGTGTTGTGTATTGTATTGTTTCAACAGCGGATAACTTCATTGGAGGGTTTCAATTTCAGTTTGCTTATTGCTCTTTGTTTGAAAACAAACTAAGCTGCGTTTGTATTAAAGCCCGCACACATTCAGAGCCCTGGCTGAGAGCTGCCCTGATTTCAAATTCATTGGCGTAGGACAGCTCATAGATTCGAAAGCCAGGCGAGTAAGGGAGGGGCAAATGGGCACCGTAACAATAATTTTACAAAAATCTCGCAAATGGTTCATTGCGTTCTATCATATTTGTTGATATTTAATCAAGTTAAGTAAAGTATTTATGTAAGATTTGAGGTTTTCACAGCGGTGAGTATGAAGATTCATCGCCCTGATGACGGAGGCAGTATGACCTCTGAAACGTCGGTAAACATCGACCAGACTACACAGCGCAACAACCCAGAATACAGAAATCTTCATCTTAAAGTATTTATTTTTCCCAGTAGTTACGTCAAATTGAACAGAGAACACACATTCGCCTAACCCTTCCCACTGGGGAAAATGTATTAATTTTGTTTTCCGTTTAATAATGTCAGGTATAATATGTTCGAGCAGGATAATGAATGACATTATGAATTATCAGCCAGCATAGCAGCTTTTGTTGAAGGCCTTTTCAGCGTTGATTAGATGCCTCAGGACGTAGTTCAACGACAGCTTTTGGTCTGATACCGTAATTTTATAATTAATGAGCGAAATAATGAATTAATGGTATTGCATTAACACTTCCACGTGGTTCGTCGCTTTCAGCATCAGATTCTGTGCAAGTAAAATTAACCGGAAGAAGCATCTGAGGACCGTTTTAAGTTACGTTTCTTAGACTATTCAATTCACGGCCGATGTTTGAACCGGTTTACGCGAGACACATACCGCTTCGCAAATCAGCTCGCAGTATTCCTATATATGTCCTCAGTAAAAGTTGAACTGGATCATGGTTTTTCATGATGTTTGGAATGATCTTAAAAGCTGTTGGTGCAACCCGCCTTTATAATGTCTAATTCCCCACCATTAGTATTACCAATATGGTGGCTGCGCGATCTTTTGAAGGGAGAGCGCCAGTCGCATTACTCGATAGGCTTAAATGTCCTCAGATAGAACATAGAATAAGAGCTCAAAGTGCTAAACGTGTCTGGAAGAAATTATCTATTGAAGAGACTTGGAGTTTATACATTTCTACTAATTTGCTTATTGTAACGGTGATATTATATCAGGCAAGGCAGAGGAACGGCACTTATCGCATGAGACAATCTAGAGTAAACATTTTCATATTGAGGGATTCTGTATAATCTTGTTTATTCGTCAGTGTGAAATTATAGCTTAAACTCGAATCACAAACAGTCTCCAGCCCACAGTTTCAACATCGGTGGTGTTCCCAGAGTACAACAGCTGGTGGTGGACTCACTGCTTGCCTTGTGATTGAGTGGTACGCTATTGATCGTTTGTAGCTTGTGTGATGCTTTCTGTCCAGTGGAGCTAACCGCCTGACGGGTGCAAGCCTCACACAATTGGTCCTGTTGAGCAGTTCAGGGAGACCCCTCGGAATGTAATCACAGAGCATTAACGCGGCCTCCCGCTGTCCAGAACTACAGTATTTATTTATGCGAGCTGTCTTCTGGTTTGTTGCGACGTGTAGTCTGGCAGAAGTTTACAGACGTTTCAGAGGTACTTGCTGCCACCGTCATCAGAGGGATGAGTTTGTCAGGGAGGCAGGTGACACCTATGAGAAGTCGGTAAACTGCTACATGGAGCTACAACCCAGAAGACAGCCAACGTCGTACTCACTGCCTTGAGAACCTCGACGTGCCCCGAGTCTTTGTCCTTGCTGTGTCCTTGCTTGGTGCAGAATAATGATATGAAATGCGATCCTTGTCATCTTGTGTCGGAATTGTATTGGGATAATGTATTGCGGGTGACATTAAGACGAGTCTCCAAGATCAAGTTGTGGATAAATTGTTGTCTTAGAGGCTACAGTGGGAACTCTTTATGTCGTCCCCTTAAGACTTAACACTTGCATAACAGTTGCATAATTTTTCACCTACGGGGCGTAAAAGGAGGCAACAGTGTGGTTTATAACACTCGTTAACAGAAATTGGATAACTTGGTATGTGGATTTTCTGTAAGACTGCAACGAGAGCTCCTTTTCCAGCCGCGAGGGTTCGAAAGCCTTCAGGCGTTAAACAAGTTGGAGAAGAGATGTCGCTGCTTCCGAGTAAAACTCATAATGTCTGAGCACTTTATAGAAATATTTCTACAGAAACATTTCGTGGCTTGAAAGGTTTGCCGAGTGAAATCTCGCAGAATCTTAAATTGGACTGTGCACTTAGGATGCGTCGGTTTCGCTTTATTGTTCATTAGTGAGCGCTGGGTATGTCCAGGACATTACAGCCACTGATTGGACAATTTTCCTGAAGCTTTATAAGCAGTCATGTTATTGGATATATCCCCATCTTGGTACTTAAATGTTAGTAATACCAACATGGCAGCTGTGCGTACTTGTGAGATGAGAGCAGTAATGACATATTTTGTGTATGGTCCCAGAATTTTGTAAACATAGTTTTTGTTGCGATGGATTTGGATCTGCGCCTTATCTACGTACCCCATCTCCCAGCTGTATCAGAATAGTTCTGTATGATTAAAGCTTTTGTACAGACTTAAAAAGGACAGCTAATTAAAAAATTCCAGGGACTTATGAACTTTTATCAGTATTAACGATTTTTTGTTCAGTTTTCTTTATATTAGAGTTTGTCTGGCAGCAGATAGAACTTTGGAACAATTTCTAGTAATTTATTTTCTGCCCTGGTAAACGGTGGTCTGTAGGAATATGAAAAATTATAATATGGCGAACGCCGGAATGTGGGGTGTCGTAAAATTGCAGATGGATATCTGTTAACCTGACATGGGAAATAATTATATGATGTGAAGTTGTATGTAGTTTATGTCTGATTAATTAAATTCCTCGCCATTAAGATCTTGGGGAAGTGAAAGTCTAGCTCCGCACATTTCTAACCTCGGCACTAGTAGAAGGTGAATGATGAACTCCATGCTTCATCCGTTTTCCATCTTCGAGCTAACTGCTGTAGTGGCACCAGGCCTGATCTTACCTGACAGGTGTTACAGGCATTTTAAGGTGTGAAGGTAAACATAAATAAAGGTTACTCATCTGTCAGATCAACTGAGCTGCGGGAGAGCATCTATCAAATTCACGATCGCTTCTTACTGAGGGCCTTTTATTAAGCACTGGGTAAGTTAGGACGTGTTCTCATTTGTTAAGCGTTATTTGGGGTTTTATTTTGAATATGCGCAGGCAATACTGTATGAGAGTAGAAGCTGAATATCGTGGTCGAGTGGTTAGCACTCCCTTGTTTTCCCGGGTACTGAAAAGTAACACTTGTTTGCTGATATTTACCGCGGTTGAAGGAACTGCTATAAACAGTGAAGCTATGCGCATATTTTAAATTACACTGTTCAACATATGAATGTTATCACACGCGTAAATATACTGTACTCAGGACAACGTAAATACTCAATAAATCTCGGGAATAAGATAATTACGCCCGCCGTGTCGCAAAGGGTTACTAATTTAAAACGCTTTGGATCTCGAAATACGCAAACAAATTGTGTTGCGTGTGCACAAAACAAGGCCGAATGGTGTGTCCCGCGGACAAGGTTCATTCTTTGCCCGCTTTACACGAGTCTTCTCCCTTTCTGATACGAAGGTTGACATCTACTTTGCTACCTTAACCTAGGGCTTACGTAAGTTTGAATTTGAATAGTCGTTGAGCCAAGACACGCTACCAGAACATCGCTTTGCCCTAAACAGCGAACTATTCTGAACTTGACATAATAAATACGTCTCAAAGCTGTCGATCTGAGGTGAGTGTTCGCATCCCGTACGTGACTAGAACGAATTGTTGTGCATTGACACAGTTCCTTTGCTGTCATAGAACTCCTGAACACGTGTTTTGTTCTTGCTGCTGTATATTCGACTGGAACATTGCAGGACACCTGAATTCACACTTCGGGAGTCGAGCTGAAAACTTTACGTTATAAAAATGAGTGGGCCTATTAGCTGTGAGGGCGTGGCGGCAGAGCGAAAAATACTGCATCAAATTTATATGGGATTAGGGCACCTGGAAGAATTGAAACGTTGGATTAATTTGACGAGCCGAAAGAAATGAATTCAGACGCCACTGTTCTGGGCAGTTGCAAGTAGTAACTGACAAATATTTTGTGAAACTGTTTCCCCAAGCGCAAAATCTCGTTTTCGATTTTGAGTCCAATCATTGTTGACAGGGTTGAGACGTGAAAGTAATAAATGGTTTTAATATTTTCGAAAAGTTAAAGCTAGGTGGATTTGAGATTTGCACGGTGACGAACATGAAAGCAGCAGACTAGCATGATAGATATTGACCAATTTTTCAGAAGAGCCAACCGACTCCATCCTCAGAGTGATAGGACAGTATTTACCAGACTACATGGCGGAAGAACCCACAAGACAGCCATCTTAGTTTTAGATTTGTATTTGTAGAGCCACATTGGTTTGTTTCAGAACGGTGTCAGTTCTATACCGCAGTTAGAATCATATCCTGAAGCAATTGGCTGGAGTTCTGTTTACCAAGGGGTAATGGATACGCCAACGCTGCCAATATTCGAGTTTCACATGTGACGAGTTTCCGGCGCGAAACCCAATTACAGAGTAACAAAAGACGGACGGGCTTGAAGGCATTGAGTTGTGGTTGTTTTGGCTATCGAATTCTGTTCGCTGTCCCAGGCGGAGGGCCTGTCCGTCCACTAGGCACTTCACCGCAACCCAGGCTGCAGGAAGGCAATATATTGCAACTCTGTTTAACTGTCTAAATTTGCATCCGATATCAAATTCATGGTTCTGTATAGTTTTCGATTTAAATGCATACATTCGACGAGAAAGCGTCTTGGAGTGGCGTCGTTTTAAAACTGAAACTACTTTGGAACCTGACCAATGTATGGTAATCGACTTCGTGCTATCAAGTGTTAGGTCTTTCCAGACTCAAACCATTAATCATGCGTATCTTTCATGCTGCTTTTGTTTGCATAATATTACTGGTATCTCATTCTATGACGTGAACATGGATTTTTGTGTTTTGAGAACAGAATAAGACAACGTCGCAGCCGAATAGTTGTTATTAATTCTACTTTGTGGGCGGTTCCTAGTCTCGAACTTCCACACGGACACCGGTTGCTCTGCCTTGGGGATTGCTTGGTTTTTCTCAGTTATTCCAGATGCCAGGATAGTGTCTTAAATTTGTCACGGGGGCTTCGTTTTACATTCTTTCTATTGTATTGTTGATTAATTTGGCTGACATTTGACGCTGTATAGTCTGAGGCACTGGCAGAGTAGCTAAATAAACCGTTTGTAAAGAAATAAATAAACCATTATGCATGGGAGAGTAATTAGATTAGAGGAGACGATACAATAGCAGGATGGAAAAAAAATAACACGGGACTTATAGTTTGTATTCTTCACAAAATATTATCATTTTGAAATGAAGGACGTCGTAGCACACACGAGAAAAATGAGAAACGCGTTTAGTTTTAATCGGAACACCCAGCTTCTGTAACATAAATACGTAGGAGGATAATATAAGACTGGAAAAGTGTACTCCTTCGAGTACCGTGACATTTCAGATGCGTTATTCACGGCATATCACGCAGTTCATTATTGTCGTACTAGATCATTGTTAGTTAAGTAATAGTGTGTTCCAACAATATCCTGTTGGGTCATGTTACAACATCTTGATCAGATAGTATTGTTGCACAGATCTGCCCTCCAACAATGACCTCTGGTCATGCGCGTCACCTATATCCCAGGAAAACCTGGACAGACAGACAGACAGACACGGGCGGACCCACTTAAAAATGCGTGATTAAGAAATAGGGTGTGAGGCTTCGGACAGCATCAGCTGGCTGAGGCAAACCGTAAGTTAAAGCGGAACTGGATCCAGTTCTGAATGATTTATCCCTCCCATGGACCTGCTCTTTGTAACAGAAAACGCGACTGCGGTCCAAGAATACTAAATAACATGGCAACCCGTGACACTGGAGGGGGGGGGGGGGGGGGGAGGCAAGGAGAAACCGACATGGTGGGAATCGGTGTACGTGTTTTATTAACGCGGTGTGTCGGTAGAACAGCTTTCATTTTAATCGACCCGAAATAACATAATGTTACATACTGTGTTCATATTGTCAACCCCGTTATATGGCGGGCGAATATTTGAGGTGTTGGACTTGTGAGTAAGATACGAATTTTGGTAACGAAAATCTCATCAGCGACAAATCATTGAACAGTATGAAGATGTCTGTCTTCTGGGTTGTTGCACCGTATAATTTAGTAGTTTTCCGACGTATCAGAGGTGCTTGCTTCCTTCAGTGTGTTTGTTTTTCATTTCTCACTTCTCAGCCTAATTACAACACTAATTTGTGCTGTCAGAATGATTATTATCTGAAGTATATATATAAAAATTGAGATGATTTTGTCTTCGTTTATTTGTGTATTAGTTTAATCTCTCTTCCTTTATCTTGTATATATTTTTTACCTCTGGTTTGCTGAATCAGCACGTGAATTGAAGAATTGAATTATTCTGTAAACAAGAGGTTACATTTGATCACACTTAAAGAACATTATTATAGTGTTATTATCCTTTCGTTTAAGACAATGACGTCATATTTTTTGCTTATTGTTATTGTATTTATTAATTTTTCTTGTTATTTTTGTCTGTGTGTGATTGGCCGTTGGGGCGGATTGTTGGTTGGAAATCCCCATGACAGGACGTAGGTGGAAGGAAAATATAAGTATGGGAATTTACGTCATTAGGTCCCAGTGTTGCAAAACTGGACATAACTCGGAACACACGATACGTAAAAAGCAGTAAACATGTTTACTGTGGTCACCGAGATGCGACAGGACAGTAGCGTAGTTCCTGTGCAATTCAACTACTAGGATCAATACACAAGCTACATGCAGCACTGTGCCAAGTGTGACGTCACTGCAGCGCTGGCACTTAACATGAAGACGAGTGACAACACTTTTAATTAAGTACGTTAGCTGATTTAATTAATATATTCTTGCTAATATCTTCTTGAATTTTTACATAGGGACCATTTGTAACGCGAGGAAACGTCCGTTGACATCAGCGGGAAACTAATTGCTACCTTTCAAGTTTAAATTTATTCTCAGATGAGTTGTGCTTATGATTATTACAAAGTAAAGAGTGGGAAACACCTAGCCACTCCCGCATACGTCCTCGCGTCGTGTGTCTTCAAGCAAAGAGACAACTTCTTACCTGTACCTTGTTGCTGATGACCGTGATTCATTGTTCCTGCAGCTGGGAATCAATTTTGGACAGTCGTAAAGGTTTTCTGCTCTTTTGTCTCGGTTCAGTATTGCAAGGAAAGTAGGAAATGAGAGGCAAAGGAAAAAGGTACTTGTGACGTCACAGGATGGGCATGATGGGATTTTGTCTAGCACTTCGAAAGCCTTGTGTGAATAAATAATACATAAGTATGCCTCAGAAGAATTTTTTTGAGAGGTTTTATTCTAAGAAGGTACACAGACGCTGTATCATTAAGGACATGCTTTTTCCCCTTGCTGCACAGATAAAATCGCTAGAGAATGTTCGAAGAGAAATGATTCAAAAGGTTGTAACGTGGGGGGGGTGAATATTCTTAACCCACGAAGAAAAGTGGTTTTTTAAGCGTTGTGGCTTCAACGTTGTCAGTTTTAGGAGTGTAGAAGTAGGGCGTCTCTAAGAACCTCTGGCACAAGCTAACTTATGATTTTATGAACGAGGTTATGGGGATCTCGAGTCATGGCGGAGTAATTATTACATTTTAAAGTAAGGTAAAAGTTAGTTTAACACAAAATTTTATTTTTAAGTTTTGGTTTGTTGTGTTTACTGCCTTGTTAGTTGTCAGTTATATTAACCTTACTTATAAACCCCGCTGATTTGTGAATGTCAGTCTCGTTTTTCTGACTAAATAGAAGTCGCCTAAAATGCTTCGAATAATAACATCGGTAATTGTACTCTACATAAAGGCGATGTTGACGTATTTTAAACCATTGATTTATTTGATGTGATGTGATGTAATGTATTTTCTTGGCTGTTACTCCATAGAAACGCGTCTGCTGTCACTAGGTAACACACAAACTCACTGCCGTATTCTAATGACGACGGAAGACGTATACGACGTTTATGAGGTGTTGACATATTGTCGAAGAAACAAGGTGCATGATTTAGCATGATTTATTTTATCTTTAACTACCACAAGAAATCTTTATCGACTTCTCGTAGTAGGTGGATTTTTTTTGAAAGACGTTGTTAGCATTTGCGTAGATTTGATCTCGATTCTCGGTTGATAAAGTCAGAGAAATGCGCCTTTTAAAATATCGGGCCGACAGCTCGAATTAATCTCGAAGCCATTAGTAGCAACGTGAAACAACAGAGTGAATTGGGATCGAACCCACAATATAGGGATTTTGCATGACATTTTGTGAGCAATCAAAGAGCGTGTCCATTTCACTTGCTGTTCTTTCCGAGGCGACGTCTTCTGACTTTAATGAAGGACTTATCATTCAAGCTAATTAATCTAGTAAATTGTTCAAGAAGATTTTTTATTTCAATTTTGTAATGACACTATTCTTGTGATTCATTTCGTTGAAAGGGTAGGGGATTCTTTATTCGGATGGGTAGAAGTTGAACGGTGAAAGTGATTTGCTCTTTCACCACGCTACATTTTTGCAGAACGCGGATAGGAGGACGAGTAAAAATCTTATTTGTAGTGGTATTACAACGAAAAGAATTTTCTGAACGTACTCCTGTTTGTTCCATTTTTTAGGCCTGTATTTTTCTCTTATACCCCCCCCCCCCCCCCGGGCTTTTATATTTTGCGTTTCCAACATATCTGAAAATGAAATGTCAGTTTTCTTTCAGGAGAGGTCACGTATAGTGGTGAGTTCGATTATTAATGACCTCCCATTTCTTTATCCACTGTAATCTATTCGACGTATCTGTTATTTCCCCTTCCCCCTTATTTTCGTTTCTGAATTTCCGATTCCACGAGGCTCCCAGCAGATGAATAAGATATCTTCTTTCTAAGATCGTACACGCATTCTGATGTTCATTTCTTCTCTGTGTATTCGTATCGGTCAACGAAGCTCGGAGATATCTTGCTACAAGTATGGAGTCAAAATTTATCGTTTCGGTGGCTTTCTTTGTTTCCATCATCAGGGTTTATGTGATGAATGGCATGGCTTTCTGTTCTACCCACAACTGGCTGTAAGGCAATCGTCATTCATTGCATCAACTCTGACGATGGAGACAGAGGCACGCTCCGAAGCAGTAAATTTTAATTCCATACTGACACGAAATGATCGACCACCCTAGAAGACTCCGTTGTATTCATTCGCCATGAAACGTTCAAATATTGTTTCTGGCATGTTTACCAAAGATTATTTCTGGTAGTGATGGAGGCCGCGTGGACCTCTGAAACGTCAGTATGCTTCTACTCTACTACAGTGTGCAGTATTCCAGAAGAAGCCATCTTCATTCCATATTAGTTGAGAGAAATAGCTGTTCTGAACGTGATGGTGAGAAGAAATGTTTTTCGTGGCCTCAGGACTGTAGCAGGGCTAAGTTCTGGCGTATTAGTAATTTATGTTGTCTGTGACATCGTTTATTTCACGTGTCACCCTCCACCCTCTTATCCGAAGTGTACGAAGTTACACAATCCCTTTTTCTGTCCTCACAATCTTTTTATTTCTTACTCAGCTTTTCGCTTTTCTATTGTTTTTAATTCATTTCTCTTTTCTGCGACTTTCTCATTATTTACTTTTCCTTTCTCTTTCAGTGCCCGATTTTACCCTTATCTCCCGTGCACTTATCCTGGATGAATTGCGCTTGTAGTTAGGCTGAAAGGTAGTTTTTTTTTAACTGCACAAACCCTACCATCCGTCTCCCTTCGCACAATCAACGACTGCTTTTTATTTCGTGTTTTCCCCCTAAAGCGATAAAAATGTTATGTGACTGTTCAATTTTTATTTGCGCCACATCCCTGCGTATTTCGACGAAGAGGAAAACATGGGTTTTGTAGTGTCGTGTGCCCTGCTAACAGTAGATTTTAATGCCACGACTGCACAAGAGAGCACTGGCCTCCTTGCTCAATCGTTTGATTGACATCGTAGTTTGCAGACTTTTGTGCACAGACGATTGGCGATTTTATAAAGCTAGAGACACACAGAATGACAGAGTGATGTCAGTGATGAAGGCATTGTTTCGTTCTAAAATATCCCGTGTTTTCCCATTGTTTGCAGAGTTCAGTTGATTCTTTAAGCTGCCTAGCCTTCTGAGCAGCTCTGTAGGAACAAGACACAAGGATTCTGAGGTGCCTGCCCGATCGTACTTTTCGAATGTTAAGGACAATGTTCCATGAAGTGAGTTAATGAAGTGGTTGGTTGGTTTGACCAATTGCAGCCAATATGTGGGTTCTTGTGTCGTAACTGACTTAATCCATCATCCGCACTCATCGTTCGAAGATTACGATGCGCCCCCGATTTCTGTTGTTTCGATTACACGCAATACACACATGTCGGAGAAGTTGCCGCGTAACTGAACTGCGACAAATGTTTGCGTTCAGGATGATAACTATCTGGCCAAAGAGGTCATTGGACTGACTTTGGGATATACGCGTCCTCACGTCGTGCCTATAAGAGGTTTTCATGTGTTGAGAAAGTGGTACGAATATTCGAAGAGGTCCTTCATATTTAAGCTTTGGAGAGAGGGCAAAGTACTTCCGACCAAAAATACTACGTAAAATATGAACTGGATTGAAGTATCTCAACGCGAAGTCCAAAAGCTAGGTTACTTTATGACGCTGATCGGTGTTGGGGTCTAAAAGGGGTAGTTATCGGTTTGCTAGAGGGCTGACTCGTACCATTGATATTTGTGTGATGACCGCATTGTCTTTCTTTGTTTTGTTCTATTCGTAGTTGGTATTACTGTGTCTTGACGCAGTTCTGCCAGTTTGACGTGCATCAGTACAGTTGAGGATGTTGTGGCAGCTGCAATATCATCAGTATGGTGATCGTGTAGCCCTCCGCTCCAATCTTGTGATTTATACCCTCCACCCACCACTATTTTACTCCGCACATAAACTTAGCCAATTGTTTGACATAAGGCACCCACATCACTTCGTGTTGAACTGAACTCTGGTTTGCTTATACAGTATAATATTTAGACACGTTTTAACCTCCGAACCCCCACTCTCAGCCAGTGAATGCTTGGATGCACCTTCTTTAGTTAGCCCCAGACCGAGAGAAGGTTCGGATACTGTGATTGAAAATGTAAGACGGAGTGTCCGAAAAGTCACACACACACACACCGAAGTTTAAAGGTAAATATTTTATTAGTGTGGCAGGGAAATTTAAATTTTCCGTTCCCTGTGGCAACACCGGGTTCCTGTCACACCAACAACTCGGTGGTTTGTCGCAGTTTCTTAGTATTCGTTGTTCTTTAGTGAATTGTTTGTGTTACAAGGAACAATGCGGCGTGCGTTTATTTTGAAAATTACTTCTGAAGGCAGTCGTAAGAAACAATTTAAACAGGTGTCAGTGCACTTTCTTAGTGCTGTTGCACCAAATAAGTCAATGTCGTACTTGCTAATCGTTTTGTGATTGGCTTATTTCAAGAAACTTTCATTTCTAAGAACTCAGTTCGGTGAATGCTCAGAACCTTCTAGTATTCTGGACTTGCGCACGCGATGTACTTGTGTTTTCTGTTATTTAATTTACGCTAATGTTCCTTGTGTTCGTAAGAGGCTTTGGGGGTTATCATTAAACCTAAATATTGAAACGTATTATTATTATTCCATCTATTCACCATTTTATAGGGTATTCTATGTACCTGAGACAAACCTTGCCCGTGATGTACATAATGCAGCAACTATTTCTGAAATACATTTTGTTTTCCAGTTGCTCATATATTATTATTCTTATTATTATTGTTGCTTTGATCTCCAAATTGTGTCCAAGAATTATTTCCTCCCTTCGTCTGTTATTTCATATATCCTGAAGTCGAAATGTCAGTTTATATTGAGCCTGTTTTAATAAGGTGATTTGAATGCCGTATGTGAGATATGAGGTTTTCACGACGCTGAGGATGATGATCTTATGGTTTTAAGCGCAGTGTGGACTGGTCGGTACATTCCAGCATTTCGGAGAACACACTGTTTCCAGCCCTGAAGATGTATACGGTATGTTTACGGGAAACGCTCGCGTCTATCGACCAGTCTACACGGCGCCAAAACCCAGAGATCATCACCATCACCACCACCACAGTAACCATAATCATCATCATAATCTTTATGATCAGAAGGCTGTTTGTTCCCCGACACGAGCCGTTTTCCTTCTTACCGGGCGGGAATATTGAAACTTACGATAAAGCAGCACTTTGGTGGGTGATGAACTTAACTTGATTCTACTTCGTCAGTGTTTACCGAGATTGGTGCAACACTGGGTTAGTGTTTATGAGGTTGTCTGTCACGCGCTGCCGAGTGTTCGCGGTGCAGGGACCAGCTGTTGCGATTGTAACATCGTTCTTTCGGAACAATGTGCTTTCAGGGCGTACCCCGGAGGTAGGATGAGGGCTGCACAACTCGTAATCTTCACCTACTATTACTGAGAGTGTTAAAATGAACAGTCAGCTAGAAAACAATAAGTGAAATCCCTTGGGAATGAACCGTTTGAAATATTCAGGCTTCCATGACAAACTCTTTGTAATTACCTTAATTTTATTTCGTTTGTCACTTTAATATTGCTCAGTTTCACAAGGAAGACCATGAGCCGTTGTTGCACAATGTATTATGGATTACCGACGTTTCTGAGATGCTTACTGCCTCTTGTCATAGAAAATATTTCTGAAACGTTTGTAAATAACTACCAAATGGCACGGCGCAACGACCCGGAAGACAGCCATCTTCTTATGTCATGTAGTCAGTTTATTTGGTGACTCAGACCATTTCCATAGTTTCTCCTTGCTATAGAGATTTCCTGAATTGTTTTTCCAGACAGACGGCGGCTATTTTAGACGGGGAATGTACCATTACAAATCCCCTACAGAACAGCACAGAAACGTCAGCTTGCATTTTCTTAATCTAATTCAACTCCGCGATTCTGACATTACGACTGTTGGAATGGGTGATAACTGAAACCGATTAGTTAAATACGTCCATGAAGAAGGGCCCTTCTTCAAAAACTTATAGTCGTTGAGCTAGTCAAGTTCCGCTACTTTTATGGTACAATAAAATCGCTAGTGTATTTACAAAAGCCGTCACTGGACCCTGTCGTGATCCAGTCGATGCTCTTGATCAGTTACTTCAACACGTATTTGGTAACGGTTGAAGTTGTTCAAATGTTTTATTCGTTGTACGGTTGTAAGTTAGGAGTAACCTGAATCTAACGAAATTGCCCGCTTCTTCACTCATCCATGGTCAAATGCCCGCATTCAGTTTGCAGACGTTGGTAAAAATAGTGAAACTGTGTTAAATTTGTAATGATTCCAGTGTTTTAAACAGCGTTTGGCCATTAAGTAACGCGTCCCCAAGCTACAAGCAAGCTGGTACATGCACAGATAAGTACGTTGAACAGATTGAGTCATTATCGGTGTATTAACAGTGACACTTAACAAACATGACGCGTGTTTTCAAACACTCTCCGAAGCGTAAGTTCGTAATTCAGGTTTTTTTCTGTGTTGTGGTTAGAACTCGACCGAATGTGGAATTCTGACATGTGATGATCCCTTGAGAACCTAGAATCTCTCTTCATAACCTGAATTACTGATTTCTCTTTTAATATTCAGTGTCCTTTGGTGGTTACCATGCTTGTAAGGATGATGCTGTCTCCATATTCAGGGAAGTGTGCTGTTATTAACTTTTTTTTAAAAAAAACTTAATATATACGCTTATTTAACTCAGACTGCCAATTTCTTTCCGAAATATTCACGTGCAGTAACTAACTACATGCAGCAAAGTAACTTTTAAGAAGCGAGTAGTTGGTGATCAGTTGTATCAACGTGTTTTCATCTCCCACTTGATTCTGTATCTAGCCGGATTAATCCACTCTACACATACCCTATTTAATGTTTATTGTAATAGTATCCTCCCATTGCGCCTAGGTCTTCCAAGTGGCCTCTTTTTCCTCGAATTGTATGTTCACGTCTCCCATTCGTGCTACATGCCCCGTTTCCGTCTCATGATCCTTGATGTCCTCACACTATTTCGTAAAAGGTAAAGTTGTTCCTAATAGTTTTACTAAGCACCACACCATTAATGCGTATGGGGGCGTGTAGGTATAGCATTGAAGTCTCTGAAGGCTGCCTGACCGAACGACCGCGTTTCAGAGTTGTATGACAAAGAATTTTTCTCAGGCATTATGTTACTGACTCTTTAGTTCAAAATATTCTCCATAAATTTACTGTCTGTAGGCTGTCGAATTAGTCAGGGATGTGCCTGTACTTTGTCCACGGTGCTACGGGGTCATGGTCGTGATCTTGTACGATCGTATGTAGGGGTTTTTGTTTAAACGTTACGATGAAAATTCTCATTAAAATAGAAGCATAAAGTGATTCTTTTGAAGTATTTCGTGCCATTAGGACTGCTAGTTCACCGGAAGGCGACTTTGATGTTTCGCTCGTTAAATATTCACAGAAGGACGCTGCTTCTGCTGCGGATCAAGAGTATTCTTTTCACAGAATGTCTCCGCAGTTTGTGTTATGGGAGATGAACTCTAGAACGGAATTTTTATATCCTTCTGTTGTAGCTGGACAATGTCCGAAAGTTGTCCGCTTTGAATTTCCATGTACGAAGGTGAGAAGTTTATCACTACTGTCGTGTTGTATTATTTCCGGTTGCATTGTCAGTCGGATATAGATGTCGAAAGCGCGGTTTTAATCTGCTGAAAGCTGGTTCGCTCTATTTTCTCCTTTGTTTGATTCTGGTACGTAGGTTACACGCCCCTGTGTAGTTTGAGATTCTGTAACTCCATTCCACAAAATCAGGTGTTCCTAACTTCACCGATATTACACTGTAATGTCGTCCAGCTATTATAGCACACGCTACATTCATGGAACAAGGTCCTTCATGGAAAACTGATGATCGGTTTCGTATTCAAGAAATTCCCTGTCTCTTTTCAGCCAGATTTTTTTATTATTGTTTGTAACATCTCATCATTGCACCCTATCCTGAGCCAAATAAATACATTTCACACCACACACAAAATTTATTTTACGTACATTTTAATATTATTCTCTCATTTACATAAAGGTTGCTCTCGTAGTTTCTTTCCTTCACGTTTTATGACAAAATTGTGTGTATTTTTTAGCTCCGACACGCGCTTCATCTCCCGTCCAAGTCATTCTCATTAGCATTTATTGAAGAGTACAGATTACTTGTATAGCGTCTAGTAAATGAATTTGGTTTGGAATCTGAATTGTGTTGTGTTCCCTTTTTGTGTCTGCGTACACACACTGGTGTTGGATACAAAGCTATTCGGGCGACTCTAATATTTCATTAAAATCTTTTATTACTTAATCCTCTCTGGTGTAAGCTTTGGTTTGATTGAATGAAAGTATTGCGTTTAGCGATCTTGTTTTTTTAATGGAAGGGAATATTTTAATAATTTGAAGTTTTAAGTAATTATTAACTGATAAATGTCGATGTTTGTGTAGAATTTGTTTTAATGTGCTGTATCCAAGTTATCATTTTATAAAATATAGGTTGGGTTGGGTCCGGGTGAGTTTGGTTAGGTTTGGTTTGAGTGGGATGTGTTAGGTTATGTTTTGGTCCCTTACCCTGCGTTGTGTGGTGAGGATTGCATCGTTTTAGCTTTTTTATTACGGGATAGGTATCTTGTGATCGCGTATGTGCCAATGTCATTAAAATTCGAGGTCATTAGAATTTTTCCCATACTTAATACTGAAGAAACATTTATATCTTGGTGAACATACTCACGTATCGTTGAGGTCGCGTACAAATGAAGGTCATATCACAGACACGACAATATGAGTACCGGAGGTTTCCGAGTAGATGCCTTTAAAATTTTCAAAGTAATTCGAAAGTTAAGTACAGAGGTTTTTCGAATAGAGGCCTTTACAATTTCTCAAGGTCATTCGAAGGTCATTTTTCAAACGCATTTTTCTGCAGACCTGCAGGAATCTGAGTGACCATATTTATGTCAGTAAGGGGTCACGCACAGGTCATCGTCATGTCATAGTCACGGCAATATAAGTACCGAGGTTTTTCAAATAAAGGCCTTTAAAATTTTCAAGGATTTTCGAAAGTAATTTTTTCAAACGCATTTTTCTGCCGACCTGCAGGAATCTAAGTGACCATATTTATGTCAGTAAGGGGTCACGCGCAGGTCACCATCATGTCATAGTCACGGCAATATAAGTACCGAGGTTTTTCGAATAGAGGCTTTTAAATTTCTCAAGGTCATTCGAAAGTCATTTTTTCAAACGCATATTTCTGCCGATCTGTATGATTCTGAGTGACTGTACTCATGTCAGTTTGAGGTCACGGACGGGTCATCGTCGTGTCATAGTGAGGACAATATAAGTACGGGGGTTTTAGGAATAGAGGCCTTTAAAATGTTCTTTGTATTTTGAAAGTCATTTTTTCAAACGCATTTTTCTGCCGATCTGTAGGGATCTGAGTGTCAATACAGATGTTAGTTTTGAGGTCACTGATAGTTCATTTTTACGTCATAGTCACGACAATATAAGTCCCGGGGTTTTCCGGAAAGAAGCCTTTAAAATATTCAAAGTCATTTGAAAGTAATTTTTCAAACGCATATTTCTGCCGATCTGTTGGATCCTGAATGACTATAATCTTATCAGTGTGAGGTCATGGATAGGTCAACCTGACCTCAAGATCATAAGAAGATAAATCCAAGGTTTTGAGGAATATAGGCCTTTAAATTTTCGAAGCTCAATTTAAGAACAAATCTTCTCAGGTTTATATCTACCTAACTTTATTAAACTGAGTGACCACTGTTAGTTTGAAGCCACATATAGATAAACTTCATTCACAAGTCAGGGCAATTACATTCCAAAATATGGGGCTACTTGAGAAGGATAGGTACCGTTAGTGTAGGCTAGGTTAGGTTAGGTTGTGTTGGGTTGGGTCGGGTCCGGTCCGGGTGAGTTAGGTTAGGTTTGGTTTGAGTGGGGTGTGTTACGCTACGTTGTGTGGTTAGGATTGTATCGTTTTAGCTTTTTTATTACGATATAGGTATCTTGTGGTCACGTATGTGTCAATGTCATTAAAGTTCAAGGTCATTAGAAAACGAATTTTCCCCATACTTAATACCGAAGAAACATTTATATCTTGGTGAACATACTCGCGTATCGTTGAGGTCGCTTACAGATGAAGGTCATGTCACAGACATGACTAGGGCTGTGGAATCAGAGTCTGTAAAAGTGTACCGACTCCGACCTCTATATAAAATCTTAAGAATGATTTCTATGCCGTGTTAGCCGTCGGCGTCCTCACGCTTAGGTAGATTCAACGACGCGCTGAGGCACATGGTGTTGGAATAATGCTTTGTAACTTTTGCTCCGGTACTTTAAGAATACAAATTGTCTACAATCAACTGATTTCTGCAATAACCATTAGTCTTATATTTAAATATAGGTTATAAGTCTAAAAAGTATGCTGATGATTCACGTGGGGGTTATGAAATCTCATATGGTGCCGTTTACCATATTGAGCTTTTATGAAGGAGTCGGCGTCGAAGCCGGAGTCGAAGATCTTAGTACCCACTCCACCACAGCCCTTCATCTGGGGCATCGTTTCGTTCGTTTTATCGACTCGCGGGCCTCCAGGTGACAGACGAGGACAATTCATCAAACCGTACTTAATGCATCCTGTTGTGTTGGTCGTTAAACAAAACAAGATTTGTTGTAAAACGACTCAGTCCAGAAATTTTAACAATCAAAAACCCGGTGTTCATGTTTCGTTTCTTTATTAAGCTGATGAAACAAACAAAAATCGTTTTCCTGTAGACATAGGCCTATTATTTTAGTCACCGCGTTTGGAATTATTCCAAGTATTTTGAGTCATAGGACAAACTTGGAAATCGATAGACACCGAGGGGCACTCTGTCTGCAGTTTCCAGAGCCCTCTGCACCAGTAATTGGAATGTTTTCCCTGCGTGGGACAAAAACAAGCCTTTCTACTAGTTCCGTTGTTCTGGCAGTCGTCTTCAGTAAAACCTAGTTGGGACATTCTTTGTGCGTTCCCCAAGGGGAAGTTGAGCTGCTTAAACAGGAAACTGAAAGTGGGGTGAACACTTTCTTATTTTGTTATTGATCTGTCGGTCCTATCAACACAGCCGTTAGCATCTCTGCTAACGGCTGTTTTTTCCGCTTTGCAATCTTTTTTCGAGGCTTTATGCCGGTAGTTCATGATACGACTTATTATTAGTTAATTTTTAATACCAGACTCTGTTTACATTGTGCACAATCTGAAAAGAAGGTAGTGCATGGGCGATGATGGTGTTTCTAATATTAAATATTTTGAAGCTTGCTGTCTTCTGTTGTAGCGTCAGTCAGATTCTGGTTGAAGTTTGCCAGCGTTTAATAAGTGCTTGAGTTGTCGGGGCGACGAGTAAGCCTCGCGCAAGAAGTCGGTTTGAGATGCAGGAATTAAAGCATTAAGTATCTCTGAAACATTTTAAACTTTTACCAGACTACACGGCGCGGCAACCGTGAAAACCATCTTAAATTTTTCATTACGCCCTATTTGGGAGCCTGATGTTTTGTTGCAGGTGTGGAATCTAGCACAACACATAATGAATCCCTGCACGAATAAGATGTGAGGATCTTCCGTGTGAAAGTTTTATCTTCCATTTAATTAATAGGATTTCATTTAAATTTGGTTTTGCTGAAGAGAACAGTTGGGAGACTGAGCGTAGGTGGATGGACCGTGGGATTTTATCAGAGTTAGGGAATTTCTTGGTGAAGTGAGCGACTGTAATCTTGTCTAGTAACCCTCTGCTTTATGTAGGTGATAAAACTTCTTGGATGTGGGAATTTTTCGCTTTGATTCTGTTATCAGTAATCGGGTGAGTAGAAATGAATCGTTCTGTTCCGCTCCGGGGTGAATCGACAGAGTGGTGAGATTGAATAACATCAGGCCGCGAAAGATGTTATGGGGAGGAGGGGTGCCAGCAGACATATTCCTCCTCGTGTTGATCTTCTTAATTGCTTCACTCTATAAGAAAAACAGTGCAGTCCCTGGAAGTGCAGATCCCCTTGTGTAACTGCGACGTGGGGAAAGGACGAGAAATGAATGCAGCGCCCTCTTTGTATTCCGCTGTACGTGACGTATGAACATCCTCCAGGCTGACGGGCGACGAAGCAAACAAAAGAATTGCAAATAACAAATTAGTTTGTGTTTAAGCCAGGTCTTAGTTTAAGCGACAAACGAGGAGTTTGTAAGATATTTGAACGTACATAAACTTTGCCGCAGCGTTCGTTACGAACGCTGCGGCAAAGTGCTTTGTATTCGGGAGGCCCCAGGTTCCAGCCCCGGCCCTGTAATCGGCTATCCAACCAGGTTTAACTTGGTTTTCCTCAGTCTCTCTAGGCAAATACGGGGTCAATACTTTAAATAATCCTATAAATCGACGCTATATAATCTGACATATTGACAACGTCGTTTAAATAAACCATAAATACAAATGCTGAAGTGTCGTGTTTTTTCTTAGCCCTGTAAGTAGTTAGTGGGACAATGTCTTCAAATAAGCGTCGGTAATTGATTAGGTGTATTCATCATCAATTTCAATCCATGGTGTATAATCATTGTTTTTGTGTTAGTGTTATGAAATAATGTCTGCCATTGAATTCCTACAGTTTAAAAGGACTCATAATGCTTTTAGAGGTCACTGTACTTGTATAATATAAATCGTTAACATCTGCTGTGGATTTGGCGTAACTTTAAAAAAATATATCTTAGCCTTTTTCTTATATCGTGTATTTTTTTTATCTGTGTGTCTTGTACTTCATGACTTATTCCGCGTTCTTGAGTCAGTCGGGCTATCTTTTGGATTCATTAAATATGCGTAACCAGACTACACGGCTCTACAACCCTCAAGACAGCCATCTTCTAAGCAAACGTATGCTGTAACCCTTTCTTTAGCTCCACAGAACACTTTTAATGCTCTATGCACAGTGCATGTTCAGTCTATTGAAATGCAAATCAATGTGTTGTATGTTTATTTGTTTCTCTTCATGGTTTAGTTAAAACTCGCCATTGTATGGGAAGTGGCGACGTGCAGTGGCTGATTGCCATCTCACCGCGAACATTGCACACATATATCAGTGTAATTAGACTACTGTTCGTGGATGCCATAAATAAGGTATATTTCGGAAATGTCTGCAGATATTACAGTCTCTACGTTATGATACTGCAACTTTGCATTAAATTCCATGCTCTGGAAATTTTTCAGACTTCTTGGAACCGTTGGTCTTTTAGTTTAGACATTGAATGTATGATGTTTGCAGATTTGTCTAGGGGTTTGTTTAGTGCGAGCAGTTGGGATCTCTGCTGTGGATCCCAGGGTACATTGTTGTGTTATTAAGGCCTGCATGGTATTCTGCCGGAGATATTAGCCGTCTCATGTATCGTAGTAGACCTCGGCGTGCCTTACATTACAGGAAACTTGGAGGGAAGAAGACACTTTCATTTTTTCTACTTATTGTCTTGCGGCTGGTTTTATGTTACTACCGTTTTTATACGTTTTTTGAATGAAGTACGTAACGTTAAACGCGTGATGAAGAGACGCGCTGTGTCCGTTTGTATATTTAATGTCCAAGGGGCGTGATAATGCTGACTTGATTAATCTGGCTTAGGAGAGGCTAAAGAACCTCGGGACTCCACAAACGATGGGGAAATTGAAGATTTCTTTCTTCTGGGTTGTTGCGATGAATCGCCCTGATGACGGAGGCAGTATGACCTCTGTAACGTTGGTAAACATCTACCAGACTACACAGCGCAACAACCCAGAAGACAGAAATATTCATACCCACCGCTATGATAACCTCATATCTTATATGGGGAAATTCTTGACAAGATGAGCTAATATCAGAGTCCCAAGAAGGACACTGGTTTGCATAGAGGTTGCTTTATCCCTTCAACTTTGTTGCTAACGATTCCGTTCGTTAGGCGATCATGTCACTGTGCACGAAGAGTTTTTCGTAGCGCAAACCGTGATTTTAGGGATTTATTTGGTTTATGTCGACCGAGAGACCATACGTGCTTTCGTAGTTTTACTCACTCCCTCGAAGTAAATTCTAAAATGGAATCTTTAGATTGACCAGTGCCATTTTTCCCAATCGTGCTTCCCGTTTCGTCAACTGCGGCCAACCTGTCATTCGGTCTTACACTTCGGTAAATAAACTGTTTCGTGTAGGCACTGATTTTACTCACGTTTCGCGCTGTCTCAGTGAGTTATGTTGGGCACGATTGTAAAGCACACAACACGACTCCAGATAGACCGCGTTCCGTTAATTATTCAACACGGAATAGTCGTGAGGTGGCGGTTTGAATCTGTAGCAAAGTGGATCAGTAGGGAGAAAAGGTCGTTCGTTCCTTGCGCACATCCGTAGTAGTTTGGACCCACCTCGGTTTATATTGCACGTTGCATCCCATAAGGAACATTGGATTGTTTAGGGAAGCAGCAGCAACGGCTGTCAGGTACGGAGAGTGTTGGATCTGGCCTGCGATGCGCTGTAACAACGTCGCATAGAATGTATGCGCGAGAAGCCACTCACAGCTCATTCATTCTCTAATGAAAATTAGGTCTTCTTGAGAGTCTTAGCCCAGACACTCTATAAATATCCCTCCTTTTATGGAATCCGGAGAGTGATAGCCATGCTTACAAGGACCTTTAGCTGAAGCCTGGTGAATACTTCTCACAACACATTTCTTTAAGATCCATCTTGATATTAAGGTGACTGACTTCCGGGTTGTGCCTCCAGCACCAAGGCAATCGTCGTCCTGATTTTGGAGGCAGGAAGGACCTCTGAAACGTTGGTACACGGCGCTACAACCCAGCAGTATTCGTACTCACCACCGTGAGAACCTAAAATCATACTATCTTGATATTATCATTTTCTTTTAGCTCTTTCAAGTGGCCATTCCCTTGTTTTCACTCCTTTTGTCACTTTATTTCCATTTGGAGTTAATTTTCAAAGAATCTTAAGAAATGTTTCATGAAAGCAGGTTTAAACCGACTCAGTATGAGAATTAAAATATAAATAAAGATATCAACACGTGGCGCCATGGCAGTAAATGGATCACTGGTTAACGACAATATGGAGCGTATTCGGAAGATTATCGTTACAAATAAATCGTTTTCGCTATTTCAGTTGATTGGCGTTAAGATAAACCCAGGCGAATGTCCAGATAATGAAGCATTAATGTTTTTTTTTTTGGCCTTATAGTTAGAAACCGATGTACCTTGTGTAGGGGCCGACGCCATGACATCAGTCGTGACGTGTGTCGTGTAGTGAACACGGTTGTAATTATTACATTTCTCATTGTCTTGTCTCTCTCTCGTTTCATCTCCATGGCACTTAACAGGGGTTTCGCCATGTTAATGACATTTGACGTCAGTGATGTTTGTGAGACTACTCAGATCTGGTGTAAATGACATTTACTTGGATAACAGCGAGGGACAAATTTTGCAAATGTGTAACGCTTCCAAAGTCAGTCCAGAGGTGAATAATTATAAACGGCTGGTTTCATTAGTGGCCGTTCGGAATTTACAAGTAGAAGCTCGTAGTTGGTCAACCATGCATTTCGATGTGAATTGGTAAAAGATTAAAAATAAATTAAATGGAAGCTTTATTTTCACAGCATATTCTTAGGGCTAGGCATAGTTACCCCGTGTAGCACACATGGTGAGGTGAGAAATGTATACAAAATTTTCATCGTAATACCTGAGGGGAAGACACCACTGGGGAGACCTAAACCTGAATGGCATAATGTAAAAACTGATATTAAAGAAATGGGGTGTGGACTGGATTCGTTTGACGAAAGATAGGTTATGTTTGGGTTTTGCCGCCATGTGGAAGTTTGTAGATGCTAATGTTTCGAAGAAGCGTACTGTCTCCATCGTCAGAGATGAAGATAGGTTAGAAAGTTTGTAGGGAATAAAACATGAAACTCAATTTTCTACCTCGGTTACTTTAATCTGAATTGAGGCCGTCATAAGTTTAAGATAAACCCGTATAAACTGTGGAAGTTCCTGTAATGCATAATCCTGGTTTCCCCTCAACCGTGAATTTGAAAGAGGCAAGTTTCTCCCCTTACCTTGTGCAATCTGTGCTTAAGGCCCAAGAGACTTGCAGTAAAGAAACTGCAGCTGACAGGGTAAAGGGGCATACAGATAGGCAGGCATGCCCCTGTGTACTTGTATCAAGATTCAGCGGCCCGATTACGTCTGCGCGCTTGCTTGCTTGTTTGTTTGTTAATTAACAATGTAAATCTTGCAAACACTGCATTGTTTTGCTCGTGGGGCCAGAGGTAACTGAAGCGGCATTGTGCACCTTGAGATGTCGATAAACTTTTACCAGACTACACGGCGCAACAATCCATCTTCATATCCGCCGCCGTGAGAACCCGAAATCTCAACTAGTTTTAATTTGAATGATAGAAACGACGTGATTTTAGTAAAATCAGTTGCATGAAGAAATATTTGTTGGTTTCAGTTGAAAATCAGCTTTTCTCTTAAAGAAATTAAATTTCACAACTGTCCAAGATGTAAATAACTTTTTTTCTGTGTTGGTTTATGTTGATTTTTATTAACTCACTTAACTGTACGAGTATTATGAAATTTTCTGCAAATCTTTATGTACGAATATGCGTATAGGAATGCTGTTCTTCGGCAGTTTGAAATGGCTGCATTAGTTTGCCCCTTCTTTCCATCTGAGACAATATTTTGGAGAAATTAATTTTAACCATACAGACTACTGAGAGACACAGCGGGTATGCAGAATGTTGTAGAAAGTTTCCTGCGAAACTGTTACCTTCTATAGTTTAAATCGCATGAACGCCAGAGCCACCTGGCGGCGGTGAGCTGTACTCCTGGCATGGAAGTTAGTAACGAGTCTCTGCAGAGGCGCCGTTTAATTAAACTTCATTTGCTGTTTGCTGGTTGACGTAACGCAACAGGGCCGTCGCGCGTTATTCTCCAGCAAACCCCAGGGTAAATATTTCAATTAAGGGAACTTACTCTTGTGAGTTTGCGGTCATTGGCCAGTGTTTTTATAAGCGTTGCCTACAACTTAGATATTTCTCCGTCTTTATGTGTCAGTTTTTGCCATTGTAGTTAACGGCTACGTTTAATCTGTTGAACATTCGACAAGACTCCTTGGACGGGCGGAGGGGTGATCAACCCATCTCTGCGCCTGTACGTACACTTAACAATAGGAGAAAACGTCGAGATTGTCCATGTCTCGAGAGGAATTACATCTTGTCATCCCAGTGTCATGCAATCCAAAACTGTTTCCCGCTGCTCTGTCACTAACCGTCAAGTGGAACATGGCAACGGTAAAGTTGTCTCTTGCGCTTAAGTAAGCAGTACGCCATGCGGATGTATAGTTCCACGAATTAACCTCTGCAGTAGACAGAGGTGAACAGTTAACTTTATACCTCAGCCACGTAATCCCCGAGGACAGAACCCGGGTTGCCAGATCGGGTGTGGGCATTGTGGTAAATAAAAAATATCCTGTCCTGCTAGGAGTCGAACCCCGCTCGTCTAATCCGTAGCCATTCGTTACGGACAGCAATCTCAGCTGTCATGCGAAATATCTGCAGTTGAAGAATGCTTGTGTTTCTCTGTATGTGGTTTCTGCGACCGTAGCGTGTTTTAAAAGCACATAAGCGATCTATGCGCATTAATGTTCTTGTTTTTGGAAACAGTTTAATTATTTTATCGTATTTTATTTTAAGAAGTACCTTGGTGAACCGGAGGCTTCACATGTTTTTACACATAAACGTACACATACAAGCGCAGTACTGTTACGATTGGATGCCCTGATGCCGTGTTTCTAGAATCAGAGAATTTTTATTCATTTTTATTCTAAAAAAAGCGATACCTGGATTTGCATAAAGGTTTTTTTAAAACCAACGCAGTATGCAGGAGTCGTAGGGGTATTGTAGATTTCTGGCCCCAGGTCCGGGTCTGATAACACACACAATGTTCGGGTTCAGATATTATTCAGACGTTTTACAGAACATTCCTGTCTTTCTCGGGCGATTTTTCTGCAAAGAAAAATATCTGTTCTTTGTTGCGCTTATATTATGTTTATGGCACAGCCAAGCTCCGGAAACAAATCCCACCGACTTCATTTTATCGGGGATTTTCGTAGGTGCCTCCTCCCAGAAATAGAGGTAACACCTTACATACTTGGCATGTGGCGTTTCCCAAACGCCAGAATAACCTCACATGTTGTGAACGCGTCCTTAAATAATTAAAGGATTACTAATATTTATTCATTAAAATAAAAGTGCATTAATGATGGTTCAGTCGGGACAGATCGTAAATACGTCGGGTTCGTTCGCGCTCAAATAAAAGGTAGTCGGGCATTGTTGGAGTAGGGGTAATGTATTTGAAGAGAGAAACTTTGGGTTTGGGTCGGGTGAAATTATAAGATTTCGGCCCACGTAAACCTCTAGCGACATGAAGTTTCACAGTGTTAAATGGAAGAAAATCTTGCATTTAACTCTATACCGCTGTATCGTGGCTTGAGTATTGTAATGAAACTTGAGGTTACTTAGAATAAGCAGGGAGTTTCTTGACCAGCTTCATAGCCGTCGACTTTACATCCCATAACTGTGAACTTCATATGAAATTTTGTTGTAGAAAAGAAAGCTTACATTTGGGGCAGTTATTTCTGTAAGAGTTTGCAATAAAGATATACATATGATGGGGAAATGTGGTAGAAAACGGAATAAATTAGAGAAAGTGGGAGGTTTGGAACCTGAAAGGGGAGTGATTGGAATGCTGGAATGGAAACATTACTTTAAAAAAAAACGTCGAGACATAAAATGAATGAGAACATTATTGAAGCGACTAGTCCCTGTCTGTGTTGTCCCCCTAGACCGTAAAATTGATGGCTCTGCTGATCACAAGATGAGACACGGCTCGGGCTGCTGAGCTATTCGCTCGAGATAGGAAAACCGGGGTTCATCACGGAAGTAACATACACTGAGGACACCAGTGCATCAAACAGAGATTGGTTGATTCATGTGTTATTTAACAACGCTGTATCAGTTGTATAGACAACAGCTTAAAATAAAATGAGATTTTTGCTTACGGTTTTTCCATGCGTAAATGAAATTGACTTTCATTACGTACGTATGATTTGAGGTTTTCACAGCGATGAGTATGAAGATTTCTGTCTTCTGGGTTGTTGCGCTGTGTAGTGTGGTAGATTTTTACCGACTTTCCAGAGGTCATACTGCCTCCGTCAATCATCTCCCTGATGACGGAGGCAGTATGACCTCTGAAACGTTGGTTAACATCGACCAGACTACACAGCGCAACAACCCAGAAGACGGAAATCTTCAACTTTCATTACTTTTAAGGATTATACCTCACGAGAGCCTAAAACTGGAATGTTCCAAAAATAACGTATATGCCCACATTTAGTGAGTAAAATTCAGACATTTTTAATAACGTAAAACTTTCTTTCGTCAGGATTGGCTCTTAGCGAGTCTGGTGTAGGTGTTGAAAATGACGCCCTTTAGCTTCGTGGCACAGTTGAAAACACTGGGCGACTACTTGACAAGCGACCGCCGAAGTTGCTGTGTGCATCTTTTTAGGACATTCTGTACGTGTATTGGCGACCTCGTGACGTATTGATCTAAGAGCAAAAGTCTTATTGTGAGTAATAGGTGTGCATAAGATACGCACGCCATTTATTACAAAATATTTGCATAATACTCGTTGATGCAGAGTTAGCTACTAATGTAGCAAGTTTTTTTGGCTTTCTTATCTCGCGCCATCACACGGTCGTGTTGCTCACTTCCGCTGGATGTAAGAAGCTGAGAACAGATGTGATGTGTTAACGAAACTCACATTTTGAATGATACTTCACAGAGCATTCGCCCGCCCTTGTTGAAACAAAGTAACTGTCGAGTTTGCTTTGCTAGGAACTGGCGTTCATTCACGAAATTGTAGTAAGAAATTATTTTTTCCCTGGTCCTGTGTCGTCCGTAAAAAAAACACGAGCTATAGTAAAAGGGTGTATTAAGCTGTGGCAAGGAAAGTTTCTTTTTCTGTTTTGCGATGCGGTATGACTAATGGAGCTTTTATGTAGGTCTACCGCCTTCCCTTCTTCAGCTGTTTTAAGGACTAGTAAAAGAATCATGATGCTTTAGAAGTTGATACCGCGCAGTACTTTTGCTTTGTTACGGAAAATGGATCGATGGAGGACGAAGTGAAAACAAAGATAAGAGGCTAGGATGGAGACAGAACAAAGTGTATTGGAATATGATCTCTGCTAGGGGTCTGTGTGCGTTTGCCATGCGAAGTGGGAGGATGTGAGATTTCAGGTTCTCACGGCGACGAGTATCGGTATCACTCCTCGCCACGACAACGGCGCAGGATTGATTTGACAGGGACAGGCCAAAGACGCCTGAACTGGCAGCGGCTTTTCAGCCTCAATGAATTTAGCGAATAGGTTTTAGAATACGGTGGAGAAGCCATTTATCCTTCCATCTATGAAAAGGTCTCGCCAGTGGTTCTTTCCTGAAGTATCTCTGCAACTGTTTTGTATGCATTTCACCTCATTCCCTTCCCTTATCAGCCTTCATGATTTAATCAGCGTGACTGTATTGGATGGAGAGTACAGATTATGCAACTCCTGATAATGTAATTTTCTGCGTTCATCTGTTTTTTCATTGTTATATCCCAACATTCTTTTCAGAGCAGCGTCTGCCTTCTTCAAACCGTGTCCTTCCCTTAGAATGAGAGACTAAATGGGATGCTCGTATAAAGTAACTGGTTAAATTGTAGCTATTTTCTGAACTGAATAGCAGGAAAAACTCCGCAGATTTAATATGTTTTTAATTTCTTCGTGAACGCAATTTCGATGCCGTCTTTTTCAAGTATTTGAACTTCTTTAGCATATTTCAAGGTCATAGCAAAAGCGCACACCGTTGCAGCACGAGAAGTAGAGCCCAGGCAAATGAAGACACATCAGAACTCTCTGTGCGGCAAAGCTGACAGCGTCGTACTGTTGACGTCGAGTCGCGCCGTAATCCGGAGTGAACTTCCGTGGCCTTGATGCACGCAGTTTTGTGACGTACGTGAACTCAGTATCAGTTGGTTGGTAGCTTGTGTACTCTGTTCAAGTGACTGGGAGTCTCACGGAGACGGATTGATCTTTCTCTCTCCCCCCAGCCACTCTCACAAGTCGAGGAACAGAAGCCACAGCTACCTCAGTAACTCGATACCACTCTTCGCCGGCACCACAACGCCCCAGTGGCTATACTACTGCCGATTCAGCTGAACCAAGCAACCATGTAGAACTGAAGCATCCATCACGTTCTTTAAAGCCCTCTGTGACGCCAAGAAGACGCAGATCCACGCAGTCTCAACCCCAGCACTGGGTGAATGTGACTGGCCTGTTTCAGGCCACGATCGTTTTCACCCCCGCTGAAGGGGTTTAGTATCCACTAGTCCTGACTGGTCGCCGGGGGCGAAGGAAATGATATTTTCCCCTGCCAGGAATCGATCCCTGGGTGTATAGACTGTAGATAATTACTGTGTTGGCTGAGCTGCTCTGATTCGTTTTTAAGGTCTCGTAACAACTGGTGAAGTCAGAACGTTTGTGACTGTGGTGCAGTATAGTGTTATTTTTTAGACTTCGCCCATCGTCTGAATTACAATTACAAAGAAGAACACGTTCCGGAACCTGGTTATTCTTTCGTCCTCAAGCAAAAATCTCTCTTAGAATTACTTATGATCTCCTTTAACGAGCTGTGTCTCGTTCTGTCCCTGGTCCAATTACGGATGTCAGCGCTACGATCACTAATTGATCGATTTTCGTGAAACGTGGTACGAACATCAGGGCATTGGGGGTACCATTTCTTTTTGTTCAAAGCTCCATATCACCGCAGTGCAAACTTTTGAGCTGGGATTAACACTGATGTGAAGTTTGGAATTCTGTACGGTGTGAGGTTTTTAATGGTATTACAAATTTATCACGGGTTTTAAATGGGAAAATGACACGACAAATGCGTGAGGAATGTTCGTTTGGCGACAGTTGTGGTAGTGACATGCTGTGAATAAAGAACTTCAATATTTTGATGTTGTAAGTTCTAAACCTGCCATTCACGGTGCAGGTTCAGCACGGGCATAGCTTGTTCGTATCCCGCTCACGATACGTAGATATACACACGTATGCATGTTTCTGTTATTTGTACAGCAGACCTTGCGATGTATCGACCTCTGTCGAAGAGGTCCCGCTGATTTTCTGATGGTCTGATTGTTCGAGAATTCATTCTGAATTGGAACAGCTATAGAGACATTCCCTTGGTGGAGTAGTCACTGTTAGCAACTATTTTTTTCTGGTTTTAAGTATGACGTGGTTTTATAATTTACCACGTTTTCACATGTAAGCTAAAAATAAATGGGAATTATGCAACTTTTCAACTACTCTAGAAGATATCTACTTCATTTGAGTATTTGATGAAATATTTTTTGTACTGATGTCAACTTTCTTGTAATAGATCACGTATTGAGAAATTGATAATCGCTCGTATGATCAAGAAAATGTAATTTGAAGGTACCTTTACGTATTCAGAAGAGACCGGGTTGTGACCATATCCTGTGCCAGATGAATATTGTCCACACATGTACACAATATTTTCTTACGATCTAATGTTACCCTGGAGTCTGTCTCTAGGCCTGCAAAATGATCTCTTCGTTTCAGGTTCTCCAACTAAAATGCTTGTTACATGCCCCGCCAATCTCATCCTCCTAGAGTCGATGTTTTCGATGACATTTAGTAGGATTAGAAGTTCTCACGGCGGCGAGTCTGAAGATGGCTTCGTACTAATTTTTAAACTGTTCATTATGAATATTTACATCGCCGTTCTTCTTCTATCTTCCATCTAAATATTCCTCTCGGCACCCGATTCTCAAATACACACTGAGTATGTTCTTTCCTTAGTAAGTACGCTTGATGCATTTTCACAACAGGTAAAACTGGGCCATTAGTTTTGTGTATTTTTGTAGTGATGTCTATTGGAAGACATTTTAACTTTAGTGACGTTATCAGAGTCCCTTGAATACCTTCCCCACTGACATTCCAGAGATAAAGGCGACAGTTGAATTGCCCACACGAATGTTCTCCACACTTCAGCTCGAAAAAATGTTTTTGTTTTGGTCTGCTAAAATCTGTGAGATTTAATGATGTAGGCAAGTGGGCTCAGCGGTAGCCAATCGTTGCTGCTGGTTGCAAACAGGATATGTTAGCTGCAGTGTTTTATCCTGTCACAGTTCGGCGAGGCTTTCCTCCCTCCCCTGTAATGTTCACGGTTTCCACGTGCGCGTGGTGTGGCTAATTTCCAAAACTGGTGCGCATGTATGCATATTTGTTTTTAATTTGTTTATTTGCTTGATTTATTTAATGATGCTGTCAGTAGCTCTGACTATTAGCGTCGGGGGATAGGGTAATTGTTGAATAATGAACTGGAAATTAAATATGGAATGTAACTGACTGTTGATTAAGGATGTGGAGGTGTTTGTCGCCACAATTATCAAGGCAATCCACTGTTGATGGACTCAGCAAGCTACTTTGAAACGTCTGTAAACTTATAGCAGGTAACACGACGCAACAACCAAGGAGACAGCCATCTTAAATTCCAGAAAAGTTCTCTGTCAGCTGTTTGTTCCGTGGTTTATATTGCAATTCTGTCTCGGTTGCAGAGGCTGAGATTATTTTCTGTCGAATGAGGCGATAGATGGCTGACTTGGCGGCCGTCACTTATTTCAGGTTATGATTCCAAATTTCACTACGGTCTAAGGGAAAACAAGACGCTGTGGAAAAATCTTAACCATACCAACTTTCCTTTAAATATGTCAGTTTGTAGACCCCTACGATGAGACTAGCTAAACTATAAATGAGTATGAACGACTACAATTTACTGATCCCTTTCTATGGATGTTTTTCGTTTCGACTGTAACGTTAAAAATTAGCGAAAGCCCGGACGACGGAGGCACCAAGCACCCCTGAAAAATCGGTAAAATTCTACCAGACTTCACGGCGCTACAACCCACAAGACAGTCGTCTTTTCAGTCTGAATAGCCGGTGTGTCGTCGAGATTCTATGCGTTTAATTGCCGAACATAGAAGGAACACGTCGCATTTAAACTGGCGTTGGGGCCTGTCTGATGAATTGCTTTGGTGCTTACGCTAATGTAAACCCCTCAGTAGTGCCTTCATAAAATAAAACCATTTTATGCCCTTCTCGGCCGTGTTTATGGTTACATTCACCGTTTGTTAAGCTAAGCTCACTTTTTGTTTTATTACATTTAAGCATGAAAAGCTTTCTTGATGATCTTTTTTACTACAGCGTTGGAAATGAGTAGGACGATTTCAGAGCCCAAAGCGTTTTTCTGTAACGTACCTGAGACCAGATGGTTATAAAATGATTGTAACAGCCGTTACCGGCCTGCATCTTCTCTACATTCACGAAATGGCGTCTTGCGCAGTCTTATGAGCGAACGAGCTGACTGGGAATTGTGATTAAAGATAACATAGTAACGTTTTCTGAAGCTGGCTCTCTTCTGGGTTGTTGCGCTGTGTAGTCTGGCAGAAGTTTACCGACGTTTCAGAGGTGCTTACTGCCTTCGTCATCAGGGCATCACGGTACAGGAACTCTGAAGAAGATAACCATCTTGGTACTTGCCGTGAGAATCTGAAATACCATTTAGTTCTTTTTCGTTAAATTTTATCAACTCATTTCCTATAGAATTAGTCATTTTTCTGTCCCCAGATTCATTTTCGTAGGAATTAAGGTGAACGTCTGGTCATAGGCCGTACGGTCATGGAGCTGTCTAACGATTGAAATGTGGGTTCAAAACCCGCTTGAGGATAAACGTATGTTTTATTTTTCTTGTCATTCTTTTACTGTTGTAGATATTGACAGAACTGTGTACATATCCGAGCCCAATGGAGTTTTTAGAAATAAAGGGTTCAGTGATTTGTCATTAATTCTGAATCGCAAGAGATCAGAGGGTCCTAATATATAAAAACTGAAGAATGATGATAATTGAAGGATTCGTGACCCGAAATGTTACAGACAGTAGACTATTACGGGGCTCCAGTTCTTAGTTAATTTCAAATGATGGCACTACAACAACTGATAATAAAATGGCTGAATCCTCGCATGTTCAGTG
>NW_019059782.1:269981-291155 GCF_000696155.1 Zootermopsis nevadensis | reverse complement strand
AATTAAGACAGATATTAGGGAAAATGATCGTCAGTGGTGGACGAAAGTGTTTCATGACGGTACTGGTGGTGGGAATTGGTATTAGCTCTCTTGCATCTTCAGACTTTGTGATAGGCGCTTTAGAAGTTTTCCATCTTATATAGAACTCGAAGGCTTATTACTATCTTCAAAGAGCCTGTCACTGGACCTTGCCTTGAGCCAATTCTTTATCATCAATTTTAATATTATTCTTACATGGAACCCAAATGGTATATTCCGTTCAGGTTTACCGACCACATTCTGTGTGCGCTTCTCTTTTCTCCCACGCATGCGCAGTTTTCTGAATTTTGAGGTTTTCACGGCGGTGAGGGTGGTTCTTTCTTTCTGTCAGGGCGTTGGCGCCGAAGGCAGTTACCAGCGTCTGGGAGAAACGTGCTGTATCTTTCTTTAGGGCTGAAGATGGAGACAGTACGTTTCTCCGAAACGTTGGCATCCGCCTTCGAGTTCACACGGCGTCATTATTCTCTAAATTTTGTTGATTGAAAAAATGTTGGCAGTGAAGTGATAGTAACAGTGCGTGCATCCTCCACGTGAACAAGAAAGGCGATGAGAGGAAGAGGTGAAACTTCATAAAAATGGCCCCCCCTCCATCTGATGTACACGATGACTGGACGATGGACACTCTTTTGCTCCCTCGGTCTGCTTGTTGATTAATGATGCTGTTCTCCAACCGCGAGGCGTACTATCGCTCTTGTTGCCAAGGAAACTGATGCCTCTCCGTGAGGGATAAAAGCGGTCAGCCAGGAAGCTAAAATTATCAACACTGGAAAAACGAACGTATTCACAGATTTTTTTAAAAAAAAACTCCCCAGTGCGTACGGCATTAGTTGAATTGCTGTGTTTTCGGTTGCTGACATTGCAACAAGAATTTAATAAACCTATTTAAAAAATATATAGAATTAATTACAGTATAATACGCTGAAGCACTTGCAGATGATTTTGTAACAACACTGTTTGACACAGTCAAGAAAATTTTCCGCTTTTATTGATCTCGAGGGTTCGTTACTGTATTCATAAGTGCGACCTGGGCGTAACGCTGACTCACCCTCCCAAGCGCCTACATGGCGTGTAATGGGACAGCTTTTTTCTTTCTTTTACAGTGTGCATTCCGTCCAGTCTTCAGTGTCCATCTCCTCAGTGGTATTTTGGACCAGCGTCAGTAATGTTTATTAGAACCCGCAGGATCCATCCGGAGTGCTCCCCGAGCTGGCTGAAGCAACAGTAACAAACTCGTAGCACGTGTTTATTGTCTTTTGAGTAGTTGACCTAATGAAGTCTAGTGATGTCATTACTTGGGTTTAAAGCCGTGCTCCCTCTATCACGCAGGATGTCTGCCTTAGAGGGGTAGGAGCGTGGCCCACGGGTTAGCCTTTCTTCCTCCTTCACACGCCGGTGACACTGCTACACACAGGAACACAACCATTTTGTTTTTTTCTTTATTCCATTTCAATTTACGAGACATCACTTGGGAGATTATGAAAGATGTCGGGAATCTTAAAGAAACAGAGAGTTGATGGCGTGGACTGGATTCGGGTCTGTCGGAATGTTGTCGTGAACATGGTAATCAACCTTCTGGTTGTATTTATTAATTACATTTTATTTAGTCTTCTGTCTGACGACAGGTCCATATGAACAGGATCCTTCCATCCTTTTCTCGGACTGGGACCTGTTCATATACGTTCTTGGCAGATGATCCAGAAGTGGTTTGCCATTGCCTTCTTCTGTGTGTGAATGGAGTAATTGTTGGGATGCCACGGAGAAACCGGGGAAGCCCCCGGAGGAAAACTCCGTGTTGCCTAGACCACTGCCTTGCCCAACACAAGTTATAAATTCGGGGACCGCCGGGAATCGAACCCGAGACCCCAGGATTACAAGGCCAGCGTTCTAACCGCTAGACCACCGTGGCGGACACTCTGGTTGTATACAGGTCTGTAAATGTTTTGTTAGCTCTGTATAGGGAGTTTACTTCATGGAGTTACATCTTTAGGTAAAGAGAAATATTCCCAGTAGCAGAATGCTTAGGATGTGGGTGGAGCTTGTTGCGTTGGCTTGACACCCGGAGAAAGAGGCCGCGGGACCTGTTTAGTTCCTGGCAGCAGATTTTGATCGCACTGTTGGCGAAAATTACCCGGTTCGAACGCAGGTTGTTCAGGCATATTTTGTTTCTTTGTGCGAGACTCGTTTCCACAACACGCATTTTGTCTGCGACTGTTTTGAGCCAACTTCCAAAACCCCCTGCTCCTGTTCTTGGTCCGCTTTTGTTGGCTACGCCCACGTTTTTGTTTGTACTGCATTAAAGTCCTAGTTACATCCTGTGTCAGAATTAACGTCAGTTAATGGAATATTATCACTACAAAACAAGTTAGTTGCTGGAAGCCCGGCAGTAATTTTCTCTTCATCGCTGCAGTGAAGTTTTGTAGGCTGTTTTGTACCGTCATGTGGCAGGGAAGTTACTGTTTAAGACATATCTGTCATGTACAATTGAACGACGCTGTATCATCCACCGAGTCTAATCTCACACAGACCGAACACGATGTTCACCAGGTATTATCATAATGGTCAAAGTCGGTCGTGTTGCTGGTGGGCGAAGTGAGATTTGTATGTACTGTACTGAAACATTCTTCTTCTTTGCTTATTATGGCAGTCTTATGAATATACCCGTTTTTACAGAGAAAGTTTAGTGAAATGTTTAAAATGACATGAACAACATTTCGAAATTATCATGAAACACGTCAGAAGAGTTATGTGAAAACACGATACTCTCCACTCTATTTATTAAATAATTAATAAACATTGCTGAGCAGACGTTTAAAGTTGTTTTTTCTACTGTAAAGTAATGTTTAATGAATCAACACACGTTGAGTGGTTCTCTGCTTATTACAGTGGCACATAGAATATTTTACACAATAAAAACTTGACATTGTTGCATAGCAACTAGACCGATACCTAGAAGCAGAGAAAGGAAATAGACGAAAATAAGTTACATATAACCATTGTCCTGTACTCATCCATCACCGTACAGTGAGGTCTACGATAGCCCTTAACAAGTACATTATCATACCCTTGGTCCAAAGTTATGAACTTCATCTGTGATACGGAACTTGGCTGGTATCGGAGTGAAGGTTGTGTAGTCGTATATTGTACTGAAGCGAAATACCCTTTAATATTGAACGGCGGATGATTTATTTCGGATTTTCAGCCTTGATGCTCTTCTTCCTTCATACCATTTATACCAGTATATCCTTTATGTGTGTTTCTAAAAGCGTCCTAACAGCAGTAGCACGTATAAATTATAACTTTTTACCATCAAGAATCATCTGTGAGAACATTGTCAGCCATAGTGTTGTGCCATTACATCGCATTAATATCGATAGTTCGCATTTCTTCCGTGCAGCAGTGTCAGCCATAGTGTGCTCTTACATCGCATTAATATCGATAGTTCGCAATTCTTCCGTGCAGCAGCACTATACTGTGGCCCTTCCGTTTTGAGCTCGTTTTGTGTGACTGCGCTGCTGGTTCATTCCGCCAATAAATGCAAAGGGATATCCGTAGTATCAGTTAATGGGGGAAAAGTATCTTTTTGAGAGAGAGGCTACAGTCTGACTTGAAGGTCTCGGATACTTTAACTCTTTTATTTATCTCGTTACATTTCTCCGTAGCTTGTTCTGAAATGGTACTGCTCTCTCATTGGAAGTGGAAAACAAAACTAGCGCTGAATTAAGTAAACTTTGTTGATGTTACAAGTTCTTCGTCCATTTGTAGTCTGTGACACTTTCCTGCTCGCAAACATCAGAATTGAATATACCGTAGTAAGACACTGCATCGTGCATGTGGGAAAGGAGTAGAATAGTGAAATTCATTCTGAAAGTGTAGTTTTCAGAAATTGGAGCCATTTCTTAAAAACTTTAGAACAAATGTAACTTAATTTATGAACACAAAGTAAACTTAATTCTTATTATCTTTTAGTTGATCCTTTTATTATTTCATGTAATTATATAATACGTCAGTCTATATAATTACTGTACTATTATCGTAATCCTCTCGTGTTTTCTGGCCGGACGGATTAGATTCAGTACATAATTTGGTTTTCCCTGTTTCTGTATATCCTTTTTATTTGTCGTTCTGAAGTAGCCTATATTTACGCGGGTTAAACATTATTCTGTGGAATAGTCTGTTCTTCCAGTTACCGAAATGATACGTTTTTGGTACCTTTCGTGTATCATTTTGAATTTTTTAATGTGAGGTTTCAGATGAGCTTCAAGAAACACCATTTCGCAGAGAAAAGCCGTAAAATTAATCAAGTTTTATGGACGCTGTAACCAGTTGGTCCACGCCACGCTGGAATAGCTGGTGCAATAGGAAGTGGTTCATTAAGTCTGCGTACGGGGAGTCGGACAGCTGCACGAGCTGCCATCGCAGAAAAAAAAAGTGTCAAGACATTGCCAGCTTGCACCTCACATGTTTGTAGTTTATTTTAAAACGCTGTCAGCATTTCAGAGCATAGAGTGTCGAATGAATATGAATTGGAAAGGAACCTAATTTAGGTATTCTCACGGCATCTGCATGGAGGGACCGAGAAAATCACGAAACTGCTCGGGCCCAGACTTGAAAGAGAGATATGCCGAATGCGAACCACTCGGCTGTTACGAATGGTGCATGTTGATTCGTATAAGCTTGTTATGTAATTATATTCATACTCAAGCGTTGGATTTTGCAGGAGTTCAGATTTCTCTGAGCCTCGGTGCGTCTCAGCAGATGAGCTGTGTCCGGCAGCTGATCGTCGTAGCCAAATCCTTGATTAGTGTAAGAGGTTGTGGGTGATGTATGTAAATGTGATGTCATCACTGACCCAAGAACGCGTGTTTAATTGAGATAACTCTGCGAATTAATAGTTTGTGTTCCATAGACATAACATGCAGGAAACGCGTGTTGTGGTGGAGGAATTTCGTGCGCTGAATTCTATACACAGTGACGACGCATGTGTTGAAATCACTTCTGTTCGCGATGATTTTATCTCAGACACAAGAAGTCACGGGAAAGACTTACTCCTTTAAGTGTTTTTGAGTCTGTGTGATGAATAGGAGAAACTGGTCCATTTCTTTGCTGCTAATTTTCCAGTATTACAATATGTTAGGTGTAATATCACTGTCACATATAATCTAAGAATGTTCATCATAGAAGTTTCTGATATGTTTATCTTCATACATAAGTTTAAATTCATAGACACAAAAGGACTTATTGTTTAATATTATTCCAGGATTATTTAGCGATTAAATATGCTTACATAAATCGTGTTATTATCCGCGCACATACCATGCCACATCGTCCACAAATCTCATACGGACTGCCCTGGAAGCGAACCCGGGCTTCCTTAAATGTTTTCTTAAACAAGCTTTGTCTTTAGATGTTTAAGACAGTCGATGAACTGACCGACGCACTCTGGAGCGTTTTAATATTAAGTGTTGTAGAATTTCGTAGAATGACGTAGATAAATGTTTGTTCATTGATTACAACGCAAACTTTGTTTTGTTTTTCTCCCTTAAGAGCTAATATTCTTGTTACTTTCTAGGTTTGAATTTATTTATGCTAACCTAACTTTGGTTGTAAACAGCGGTGGGCTCAATTCAATTTCATGGATGCGTGGCCGACTGGCATTCAGTGGTGTATACGACGAAATTGGTCTCAGCAGTTCGATAATTACCCAGGGGATGCTAGGATGAGTGAGTTCTGAGCTTTCGTCGAAATATTTGGGGCACAGAATTCTGCCTGCTTCTTCCTACAAATTTCCTCCCCGTTTCGCCTTCCACATACGTATTTACCATCTGCATCCAGAAGGAAGGTTGATTACTTTTGCTGTTATGGGAGATTTCGGTACTAGTAAGGAAAATAAGCAGACTTGACTTTCTTGTGATTATTTAGTTTACATCCAAACACTGACTCAACTTATCGGCAGAATTGTGTTACGTAATTATACACGCCATTATAGCGTTCCGGTCGCTCATATCACCATAAAATTTCACGTCAGCTGAATCAAATCCGCACCCCGCGACTTATTTTAATTTTACCTTCCGTCCTATTCCTGTGTGTACTAAGTGGTTTTTTATTTTGAGGTTTACCGACTTATATTATCTGACCCAAGAAGGCTAAATGTCTATTACGCCATGATGTGATCTCGCTAAAACTCAGACCTTATTTTTCTGTGATGTGCCCACTAAACTCTGTCTGTGCTCTCAATCCAGATGTTGGAAATACATCATACACCCCCATTAAAACTTTTGCAACTTGAATAAATGGATGAGAGCAGAAGCCAGCAAACAAAAGAACTGAACAAAATTAGTTTCCTTTTGAATTGTGTTTCATAGGAGCGTAGTGTGAGTAGAAGACTATTAGAATTTAAATTCAATAGACAATTGGTATATATTTTCTGTCCTTGCATATCTGTAATTTATGT
Source organism: Zootermopsis nevadensis (assembly GCF_000696155.1). The sequence continues at coordinate 284,665 of NW_019059782.1, read as the reverse complement.
TCTTGAAAATTTTGCGAGACTCTGAACCTGATAAATATGCAATATTTTGGCTGTAAAAATTTTCATGAATATTAATCTTTCCATCACTTTGCATTTATTGTTACCGCTGTCTAATCTGAATGTTGGTCCCAATTTCCATAAAACTGCATTTCATTAGATTATTTCCAGACTAATGGCACTGCAATTAAGAAAGTTATAAAAATGGTTAGAACTTTGCTGTCAATGAAGTGAATGCTTTACATAGATACATTATGTTTTTAAGACGGTTGCAAGAATGTTATAAATTGTTTTCCCACTATAAATATGTGTACTTCTGTCTGAATTTTGTGTTATTCAGCAATATGCATGCAACAGGAATATGATTTTTTATGGAGGGTAGTGAGTTTTGACTGATCCGGATACTGATTTATTCCACTTCGGCAAATTTATTGAAATTTTGCTTATGATGCATGCATGGTGATACTGGCTAGAATATACACACGTCGCCTGTACTAAGTAAACAGAAGGTACAAGGCGATTTTGTGAGAAAACATCGACCAGTCAGAAGTTGGCGACGCTAGTAAAAGCATGTGAGGCGTTACTGGGAGCATTGTTCACCCTACATCTGTGTGGAATTACTGAAATTTAAACTGTACGTATAGAAAATTTGATATGAAACACGATTGATTAAACATGGAGGTGCAATAAACATATACAGGTTTAACCTGAAACCAGTTGAACCAGTTGGTAATTTAGTTTGCGTTGTTTCCAGAAATGGTACTGGGGACACCTGAACTCAGGATCCTGCCATCACAGCCGACACTGAACCGGCCCATCAGTCAGAGCATGTTGCTCTCCTGTCGAGTTGATGTTGAGAATAAGATATTGGTCACCAATCTACAGTGGTATGACCCCACTGGTAGGGTCATTGGGGATAACACTGACAGGTTTGTGCATTGCTGAATTTTAAAATATTAAATGATATTTAGTCTAACATGGTTTAAAGATTTCTGTCTTCTGGGTTGTTGCGCTGTGTAGTCTGGTCGATGTTTACCAACGTTTCAGAGGTCATACTGCCTCCATCATCAGAGTATGAAGATTTCTGTCTTCTGGGTTGTTGCGCTGTGTAGTCTGGTCGATGTTTACCAACGTTTCAGAGGTCATACTGCCTCCGTCATCAGAGTATGAAGATTTCTGTTTTCTGGGTTGGTGCGTTGTGTAGTCTTGTCGATGTTTACCAACGTTTCAGAGTTCATACTGCCTCCGTCATCAGGGCGATGAATGTGCCAATTGGATGGAGGGGAGCTCCCCTCATCCAGTTGGCATATTCATCGCCCTGAATGAACCTTCATATTTCTTAAAAAGGTACAACACAGCAGGGGGAGGATAGACTGAGTTGGACACGACCATTGTTGTGGTATTCGGTGATGGCAGGAGGAATTAAATTAGATTCGTATGATACAGCATTGTGGAGTTGTTAAAAATATGCTTTTTATTTATTTTGTTGTTGAAAATGTCCTTATAGGACAGTTGGTTATTTCTGTTTGTTTTCCAGTTACAGTCTAGAAACAGGAATGCACATAGAGCGTATGCCTGATGGCTTGTTCCTCATATTTCCTATGCTACAGGAGAGGCATGCAGGAAACTATACTTGCACTGCAAAGTACACTAACACAGAGGAGCTGTCTAAGACTGTGAATATCAAAACATTTGGTAAGTCCATGTTTATTTTGTTTCATTGAAAGGGATGGTTAAGCAATATGGGAGAAGGGAAAGATATAGGTATGAAAGATCTTTCCTTCGATAAAAGACTCTCGAGTTACAAGCCGCATCAGGTGGATGAGTGGTGAATAAACCATATCTTCTGGGGCCATCAGCGAGCGTGCTACAAAGGATCAGATTTGTTACGCAACAGCCCTGAGGATGAGAGCAGAGATTGTTCTCGAAACGTTGGCAGAATATATGGTTTATTCACCACTCAGCCTCTTGACACCGCTTGTAACTCGATAGCCTTTCATCAACTGCAGTCGCCACGAAAGCTTTTCTTTATACAAATCTTTCCTTGTTGAATTTCAGTTATGTTTTCTTCTTATTAATATAATTTTATGAATCAAATTAACTGGGAAAATAATATAAAAAATATCATTTAGCAGTGAGTGTTTTAAAATTATGAACCTTCTTGTGATACAGTTGCCATAACATGGGAAGATGCCCCAGAAGAGCAGTACCCTATTCTCATGTCAGATTACAAGGTACGGTGTAAGGTGACAGCAAAACCAGCTCCTCTGGTAGACTGGCTGCAAAATGGTGACCCAATAAAGGTTGGCGGCCGTTACATTATTGAAACAGATGGTTTACTCATTCAGAATGTAACTGAAGCTGATGATGGCATGTACACATGTCGTGCTATTGTAATCGACACTGGTGAACTTTCAGAGAGAAATATTCGTGTTGAGGTAAGTATAACTCATGTGAAGCATGTCTGAAATGATTTCTTTTTTGCCATTAATTAATGAGTGTTGTTAAACCAAAAATGAAATTTATGTATAGGAAGGATTCTTTCTACACTTTGGTCTAAAATATTTGTTTGTTTGTTCTAGAATGTTTGTTTGTGGGCCAGTTTTAAGGCTATTTGCACCTATCTACAGTTTCATTTATAAAAGGAAAACGTTTTGGTAATGGATCATATTTGAGAGAGACCAATGGGAAAGAAAATTACTTAGTAATGTGCAGATAAAGGAGTAATTTTAAAATCCATCATTGAGATTTTGTGAGAGAGTGAACTATCTGATAGTAGGATCCATCCATTTACTTTTGTGACGACATTTATGAATTTTATAAAACACTTTGATTGTCGATTCTGTAACAGCAATAATTTATTAACAACTTGCCTTGTGATTGTCTTTTCTAAATTTGGAACGGGAAAATGCATATTATTTCAGTTCAGTTCTGTGATATTTGAAATAATGCAGATGATTTTTTTCTTCTTCAAAACACTTTATAATGATGAAAATCATCTGCATATAAACATATTTATTATTATACCAAGTTATTTGTGGCTGTCCCTAGGTTTTTTGTACTATGCAGTATTCCTGAATTTTTCACTTCCACTTCTACCCACTGTCAAGGTTGTGTGTCAACAGTATTGATTGAAGCCAGGTTTGTGATTTGAAATTCTCATGTAGCAATTATTTTCTGTTTCTTATAGGTCCACATACCACCAAAATTTGAAAAAATGGAATCATCAGTGACAATGGTAGAATCTGAAACTGCGTCAGTGACGTGTAGAGCACATGGGAAACCTCCACCAACATTTATGTGGATCAAATCATCTACCCAGCAAGATTTAACAACTGCTGATCGTTTCTCTGTGGATAGACTCACAGGCGTGCTCACAATCAGGGATGTTTCCAAGGATGATGACGGAGGGTATAAGTGTGTTGCTACAAATGCTGCAGGAAAAATTGAGCACGCTTTGAAGATAAATGTTACTCTGAAGCCTCGTATTGTCGCATATAAGAATATCTCCATCCCGACTAACAAACAGGCAAGACTTTCCTGTAGTGCCTCAGGCAGACCTATGCCCACTGTTACCTTTAGGTAAGGATGATAAAAGTTAACAAGACTATAAAGGTATGTTCCATACCAGAATACATGCATGCATTCTTTGCAAATTTGGGATTATTAGAAAGAGATTATACCAGTTATCGAGGGTAAGTTTAGTTTTAAAATATACTTCAAGTCGTAAGTATACATCATAAGGCACATTAGCTCAGACTTCTATGCACAGAGTCACAGGATTGAATTCTGTTTTCTTCCGTGCAGCTTTCATGGTTTTATTTTACATATTACAAAGAATAATTTTCCATAGTTTGTATTTTCCAAATATGTTTTCACCATACACCAATGTATGGCCTTACTGCAAGTGGCATTAGTATTTACTCCTCCTCACAAGTATGTTCTTCCGTAGTGTTGGTATTACCAATAGTAGAACATTCAAAAGCACAATTTTGGGGCCATTCCCAGTGGCATGACACCTATACCAAATCTCATCCTAATCTGTCCAGTAGTTCTGAAGTTGAATTGTGTGGACAGACAGACAAACAGACACACATGATCAGCTTTGTAGGCATTTATTCCATGCACTTCATGTAAAGAATTAATATTGATGATTATGATAGTAATTATAATGTTGTTACGGAGTTGTACAGTTGATGTGCAAGACGCAAATGTGTAGATGCAAATTGGTAAAAGTATTTCAGGTGATAGGTGATGTACCATATACTGAATAAAATGTTTTTAATTAATGCTCTGGTAAGTTGTTCTTACTCATTTTGTGTATTACACTGTAAGTGGCATCAAGTATCCTGTTTCTTACTTTCAGAAAGTTGACGTCATCTGACAGATTTGTGCTTGGAGTTCAGAAAGATGATCGCATTGTTGTGGAGAATACTTTAGATATTGAGAGAGGAGAAACAGTTGGTTCCCTTATAATTTCAAACATTCTTCGTACTGATGATGGCCTGTATGAATGCATTGCAATAAATGAGGCAAGTTGTTAGGTTATAATTGTCTATTATTTATTATGCTCACTTATATACATATTTTTATAACTAGTTTAAGAATGCAGAAAACATATAATACTCAATTCACAATTGACCTTGACTGCTTTTGTCTGCATACATGGATTGGCTCTTTGCAGAACCCCCAAATTTGGGAGTCGCAGATAAGTAGTTGTGAAAGACACATAGAAAATTTATTTTCTTGGCAGGATATTCTTCTATGATTATAAATATATGAGAGGTTTTGAGTTATTAGGACAGATTGTAGTGAAATTTGTTTCAGATTCCATTTATGTCAATTAGAAAACATATTACCTTATGTAAAGCTGTTCTTGTTGGACATTTGTCTGTTATCTTAATTATACAATTATGAGACTACTGCAGTATTTCAAAAGGTGCACTGAGTTCAGTTCTTGGACTAGCTCAACCAGGGCTCCAACAGATAGGCTTTCTGTCCTCTTTCCCCTTTTTATGTGAAGACAAGCAAAAATACAGCTTCCAAAGCATTATAGTGCTCACATGATTTCATAGTTTAGATGGTGGACAAAAGAAGAGTGTTATTTATTATAATATATCATTGTCGGACACCTTTAATTATTCACCTTATTATCTGATCCTTCTCAGGGAGGTGTGGCATTCAAGAATGGTCATCTGACAGTGGAATTTAAGCCTTCTTTTGCAAGTACACCAATGCATGAAGCATGGAGTTGGCACAACAACCCTGTGAACGTCACGTGTTTGGCAGAATCAATACCTAATGCAACTATTACATGGCGTCTTAACAATATTGAAATTAATGAGAAGTTTGTTGATATGAATGTTCGGAAATTTGGTGAAGGACCATGGAGTTCACTGCAGGTGAGTGAAATAGTTTTTAAATAATGTTTGTAAAGAAACGGTTTGAGAATGTGAATGAGGCTCATCTGGCTTATGATTACAGTAGATTCCGGTTAATGGGGCCAATGGATAATCGGGACAAATCTTAAAGAACAGACCTTTTTAACTCTTTATGTGGAGCTTTGTTTTGTCTGGGAAGTCAGATGGGGGTCTACTGCTAAACTGCAAACCTTGAGCTGAATTGGTTTTATTTGACCAGGTCCCTTTGGTATTGTAAATAATGCATAGTATATAAAAGCTGGTTAATGCCTGACCATAATCAAGTAATTTAATAATATTTCAGATAACACCACTTGACAGGAAATACTATGGTCGCTACACCTGTAAGGCAGTAAATCAGCATGGGTCAGCTGAACATGTGATTGTTTTGAAGGAGGCTAAACGTCCCTCAGAGATCTTGCAGGCCAAGCTAGATGTGATCACTGGTAAATGGAGTGTATTAATTCTTTGTGGCAGTTTTTCAGAAGTAAAATTGTCTTGATATATTTAACATATTAAATGTTGTTGTAGCCAAACTGAGGAAAAGTTTTAAAATAATTTCAACTTGAGAAATAAGAGTTTCCAGCTTTAAATTTACAATTAATGTTTTCCTGTCTGAGTTTTAGCTGTGTTCTGTAAGAAGATTTTTATAAGCTGATTTTCATGCACACCAAGAGATTACACAACCAGCAAAATATTAGATTTTAAAGAATTCTTTGCTTAGTTTTCTTACAGAGGTTTCTGTTATAAGTGTCATTAACTTTTGTATAAAACTGTTGTGCACTAGGCTTGACAGTATAAGAGTGTGTTCACTTATGATATCATCAATGATTCTTTGTATTGCCAACTTTGGTATGTTTCAGCAACCACAATAACTTTCTCTTTCATTGGACCAGCTGACAATGGTAGTCTTCCCACACGAAACTATGGTGTTCTGTACAAGGAAGCCAGACAGGATTGGAGAGATGCAAAAAACAAAACATGGCCAATTGGTATGGATACTTTGCTCAGTAAAGTCTGATAAATTTCATTATGAATTTTTATGGTCACCAACCATGTTTTAGTGGTGGGTATAATGAAGCAACTTGTCTACAGAGAATCATATTGTTTGTAGATTTCTACAGTGACCAGATATGTAGAAGCTAATAAAGGATGTACCCTCGTTACTTATTCTACAAATTGATTTGTTTTATGTAAATTGCAACATGGTTTCTTGACTGACAATTAAAGTAAATCTAATTTTTTCTTTTTCCCTTTAGATCTGCTCCTTAATCACACTTATGACCAATCACTCTCAGTTAAGTGTCAATTTGAAATATGGGTTTCTGCAATTATTAAACAAGCATAAATTATCAGTAATATAGGCATGCTGTTTCAGTACTATAGAATATAAACATCTTTAATTAAAATTATTGTGGCATAAATGGTTATGTGAAATGAGCTTCATTTGTGATTCTGGGGCAGTTTTTGCCTTTAATTAACAAACAATGGAGCACGATTCTTCTTGGAAAGCTAGTAGTATGCTCAGCTAGTTAAATAAAACTCCCCGCCTTTCATAGATCCCAAAGGTTTATTGCTAGAGCTTGCCACTGATTCTTGTTGTGAGCCAGATGAATCCAGTCCACATCCCCCAAACCATGTTTTCCTAAATTTGTTTTAATATTATCCTTTCATCTGAATCTAGATAAGTTTTTGTATGTTTTCATGTAATGAGTCTTCATTTCATGATTTTTTCCTCTGAATGATAAGAATTATAAAAAAACTGACTTTTACTGCAAACTTTAGATGTGGACATAATGATACCATAAATATAACTTCTCTTAAATATGCTGAAAGGAAAGGCTACCAACAGATTTGATGGTTTTTGTGCAGATTCTCCTTACATCCTGGAAGGGTTGGAGCCACAGACAACATACAACTTCAAGTTTGCTGCTCAGAATGATGTTGGGTTTGGGGATTGGGCGGCCCAAGAACATCTCACCATGCCTAAGAGATCCTCCCCAGAAGAGCCTCGTATTCTGACAAACACTAAAGAAGAGGGTGTTGTCATGTCACCATACTCAAGTCGCTATGAGCTTACGTGGAAAATTCCTGCTCACAATGGTGAACCCATTGATCAATATACCATCAAGTTCTGTCGAGTAGGTGAAGTCAAATTCATTATGTAACACTTTTATGAGTGTACTTGGTTGAATGGGGTGTGTGTGCATTTTGAATATTTATGCCATTTTGCTCCAGCTAGTATGCCTGTATTCTTACATTTGCTTTGATTTTGACTGCCTATCATATGATGCTGTATTTGGCTATTCAGTAAATCTAAATTTAAGTTACATATTATTTGGATTTTCTACTTAGGAATTAAATGAAATAAACCTAATCTTCATTATGGTTGTATTTGTAATCAGTAAGCTGAGTCATGTAGTATGTTATGAATATAAACGTTTGTAACAGTTATTGATTACTTGTACTAGTACAATGTTCCACAACGTTTTTTTCACCTGCAGCATGCCTTACTTTATCAAAGGGGGGTCAAAACTAAATATTTATGGTTATAAATATGTATCTACTTATAAATCTTTGCAGGCACATGAAAATATTACATACTTTGGATACAACTATCCATATCAGCCCCATGTAGTTCTTATCTTACAGTTATATGAAGCTCAAATTGAACTTTGTTATATTTGTTGAAAGTAGTTCATTTATAAAACGTTTATTTTGTGAATAAATCCTGTAATTTATACTTAAAAAATGTTACAGCTACTATTTAATGAAGTATGATATATTTATGTTTATTAGCATTGTCAACAGTGGATGTCTCTGCAACAAATGAACATCAGGAAAATTCAAATTCATAAAGTACACATTTAAAAGATTGGAGTGCACCTTCTTCTCATTTCAGACATTAGTGGATGCTCATACAGACATATTTATAATAATTTTCTAATTGCATATTTGTATCAGATGAAAGGGACTATGTAATAATAATGACTCATTGAAAACAGGTCAAACGGGTAGATGGAATGTGGACAGAGATGGGTTATCCATGTGATTCAAAGGACATCTCATCTACAGAGAACACAATGTATGTGCTGAAGAATCTCGTTCCTGATGCATACTACAAGATAGAGCTTCGAGCACACAATAAAATTGGTTTCAGTTTGCCCGGGGAGGTTATCATCAAGACTGCCAGGGGTAAGTACACTTTGAAAATTTAAGCAGAGCATTGTAGATGAAGTCTGAAAGTTTGTGATGATGCATAATGTCCAGAAAACAATTTGCTTCAGAGCATTGTACATGATGGGCTGGTGAATACAGGTGGATGGGACAGTGATTTCAGTCATACATTATGGATTCAGTAGAACCATATAAGATTTTCCATTACATGTGTATGCACAAGAACTAATGTGGGACTTCAAATTTTGAGGATACCATTTTTTTGTAAGATGCAGGTAGTTGAATTATTTAATTTAAATTGAGGTTTCTTTCATAATGGTTTCAATAGCTCTTTGTTGTTTCCATACACTTGAAAATAATTCTTTTGGTCTCAACATTACATTTGGTGAAGCCATTTGCAGCTTCTGGTATAAAATATTTCTCCATTTCTAACACAGGACACAGGTAATAAGTTAGTGAAACTGTCTGACAGAACTACAACAATTTTTGTTCTTTAGATTTTTTTAATATGTGTATGACATTGCCCTTTGGAAATTTACATTTAAGTAAGGAATGAAATTGTAGGTAATAGATACTCATACATGATAACAATTACTATGTGACAGCCATGTTGACCTGAAATGTTACATATGGTCTATAATTTTTATGGTGACTTAATTCAGTGAAGTCTTCATAGGCATTCTGGGCTTTGTAGGCACTTCAGATCCACGGTGATGAGGACTGAGACAGCTCTCAAAATGTCAGTTGTGGCCACCTTATGTGGCTAATTTCCTGTGAAGACTTATACTTATTAAAACTGAAGTAATTATTTTACAGATATTATACCTTTGCATTCTTCATCATATTTGGCATCCATAATTGATGTACATTCACAAAGTTCTTCAATATTTTAATATGCAAATTAATATTAAAAGTATAGGTATGTTTGTTTCTATTATATGTATGCATTGTTTATATATGTAATTTTTGACATCTTTTTTCCCTCCCCTCCTTTCCAAACCTCTTATCCAACTTATTTATTTTTAATTGTTTTTGTCCCATTTATCTTTGCCCCATAGATCACAGCAATACAGGTACTTATTACGACGGGAACACGTCCAGAGCAGGGACTACCAAAGTGTTATCCTTGTATCTCTTCTTAATAGCTGTGAGCCTGGCATTGCCACAGCATTCTTGCCTAAGTGCCACCCACTAAGATAGGGAGTATCTTTAGGCTGCAATTAGATTATCAAATCGTACCTTCCCTTGTTAAACTTTCCCTAACTAGTGGTGCAATGTCACCAGTTCTCACAGTGTGAATGGAGCTGCATGAAGATGCTACGAGAACAGCTCCTTGTAATACAGTTCATTGGTTGTTGGGAATGTGTGTATAAAAATAATTGATAGATCTGCATAGGGCAATACAAATGTAGCTAAGGGCAGAAGTGGCAAGTGTTGGAAATGTACTTGTATCCCTGTTAGCTATCGTCAATGGTGCCATCTCTCATGTTCCCTTTGGATGAAATATTTCTCTTGCAGATAAAGCTTGCAATATAATATGAATTGTAATAATAGTTGTGGCATTTGATGATTGTCAGTCTTTGAAAATTCACAGGAAACGAGTTTTGGAATTGGGTTTGTGTCCAAGAAACATTTTTTCTCATGTGGAAGTTACAGATGTATCCTATGTAAATGTTGAGACAAGGCCGTATCTGTCTCTGGGAGTTATGCACAAGAACTATTATATCCTCTTACATGTAAACATTTGTCATTATTTTGTACTCTTGCTGGTGTTTGAACTAGTTTTCTTGGGTTGTAAGTGCCATGAAATGGTGTGCCTCCCCACAAATCATCCTATGCCTTATTCCATTCCTTCATTTCTGAACATGACTACTGCATTATAATATTTATACAAAGACTGCTATGAAACCAGCAACTATTTGTTAGTTGGTTAAAGCACAACATGCATTGCACTAGCACTATATTTCCATAGCAATTGCTTGAAAGAGGACCAGCACAAGATACATTAAAAAGTTGTACAAGACTGGCTTTGAAAATTCAACCTGTATAAGTGAAAGAGGGAACCAGTTCAAGAGAATGTGGAGTTGTGTGTATCCAGGCAGACTTCATAATTTTTTTATTATCTCTGAAAGCTACAAGTACTTTTTGAAACTATATAAATTTTGATCTTAGGAGCTCCCTGTAACTGATAAATCAATGTAAATTAAAAGCTGTATGTTATAATAATTATATTACCAAAATTAATGGCCTAAGAAGTAAAGATTTAGGAGAGAATCTCTAGTCTTTAGCTAGCAGGAGAAATATTTTAGACAAAGTGAGACCAGTGTGTTACACAGTTTATAAGACACAGGGAACCAGTGGTATCTAGTGATCATCACTGGCTTTGTCATAAAGACGGTCAATTGTCATGTTTTTATTGGGCAATATGAAGGTGATTGTGGAAGAGAAGTTACATACAAAGAAAAGTGATATTTTTCTCAATACAGATATACATTTAGAAAGGTTTTACAATGGCTGGAACCATAAGTATATATGGTACAAGAAGAGAAATAGTGTTCAGTGTGTTTCATGAGGTGTAATTGTGAATATGACAGGACCAAGTGAATGCTTAATGGTGCTGAAACACTCTATAATGTTGTGTTCAGTTGGTGATTGTGTATGGCAGTTCCTGATAAGGAGGGCGTATTGTCAGTGTATTTCAGAATTCTCCAAACTCATGGGTTATGATCGTATGGTTTTTGTCTTTAAAATGTCTGATCTAATTAAAGTTTGTAAAAGTTCATTACTTTTCTTATGAAGCTTCACTGGGACATAACAAGAGCCAATCACAATGCAGGATGGGGACAGCCTTTAGCCAAAGCCACCAGTTGCAACTTCACAGCAATATGAGACATTTGTATCACAAAGAGTTCAATGCTAACATATTTTACAATTTAGCTGTTGGTAATCTGTCCTGAACCACCTCACTCAGCTATAAGATGTATTTGGCAACTCCTGTTAGCTTGGCTCCGTACTGTTTGATCCGGCTGAAACCAGCCAAGAAGCACACTAATACAGTTGGCCACCCCACACTTCCACCCTGTTGCGTATTGTTCTTCTGATTGGATTTTACCAAAGCTTCATGAGAACAGGAATCTGTAGCAACTATTTATGCATATACTGTTAAGAATGTATAACTTTCTACAATTCAGATGTAAAAATCACATTTTTGGCAATGTTTTATTAACATTCTGCATTTGAAACTTGTTTCTAAAGTTCTTATGTTCATATTACCGTGATCCCACCGGTTTGGTACAATTAATAATTACTGGCAAGGCAGACTGACTGGACAAGCAGCAAACAAGTGGCATGCTACATCAAATTAAAAAGGTGTTTTATAGTGTGTATGTGGCAGTAAGCTTAATTTTAATTGTATTGTAATTTAGTTCACACAATGCCTTTTATGTTTTGTTTTTCCTTTTTATTTCCTGTCAGGAATCTAATGCCGTGGGCCTCTGGTTAATTGCATGTGGTTCAAGAATGAGAGTGTACAGGGGTGTTATGCTTTGACAGCAGTGGCCATGTGAAATGGGGTGTGGACAGTTGTTCATATGCACACACTAGGCAGTTTTTTGGTGTAGAGTCAAATACAGTATTATCAGTATTTTTCATATGAAAACAGTGTTATTGCGATTTTAACTCTTCTTTTATTCCATGTAAGAAAATATAGTTAATATATACAAAATGGTTTCATCGGTTGCTAGAAAACTTTCTGACATCTTGATATAATTCTAGCAGTTATTTTGCTGGTTCTTATAGTTTCTGACAATTGAAAATTGATCACTTGAAAGAAACATCTTCCATAAACTAAAGGAAACGTTTTTATTATTAATCTCCTTTGTAATCTTATCTGATTGTTTAAACAGTAGTTGGTGTCATATGAAAATGGATTAGTTGAGTGAATAGTCAGTAAATTGGTCATCATACTGAATGCTGAGTCTTACAAGTCATTCTTTTAAATGTCTGAACGAATCATGCTATAAAAATACAATTCTTTTAACATATAGGCACATTCCATTGCAGATTAAGATTGCAGTAATTATATTTCTTGTTCTTAAAGGTTTTTGAGTTCTGGAATTAATTTTTGAGTCTTACAGATGAAATAAAAAGAATGTTTTGAGTGTTGTAGTTGTTTTTTAGCCTAAGTTAACCTTCCTAACACACTTTCATTTAGGATATGTGGTATGCAATTTTAGGGTCTGCCACACAAAGGGGAGACTGATTGCTGAATACAGTGGCCAATCCAATAAATGATCAACTATAGCAAAGTTGACAAGGAAATTAAAAAGAAAAACAAGACAGTAATAATCATGTGCTGCTTTACTGTTTACTGTTATTTACTCTATATGTGATCACAGTTTTAATTAAAGTTACGAAAAAAGAATTCCACATTGTAACTACAGGTAGCCCTCGATTTACGCCGGGGATGTGTTCCTGGATGAACCGGCGTAATCGAAATCAGCGTAAATTGAACCTCTTTCTTTAATAATGTAAATCAATGGGAAGTCAATGACGTGCGTTCCCAGCACCCAAAAATTGACGAGTAATATAATGGCATTACATTTAAAGCTCTGAAATAACGTAAATAAAATAAAGGGAATTTAAAAAATATATTTTATACACTTACAGTCGGCAATTTGTTGGTCCCCACGATTGTCTGTGATTCTTTCATGTGATTGATGTGTACAGTAATGATACTTTAATCCCATGTGATATCAACACAGTCAAGAAGACATGCTATATGCAGTTTTATTTCCAATTCTGAATATGCAGATTTCTGTAGATTCTGTAGTTTTCTGGTTTTGTATTAGAACAGTTGTGGATATGTTGCGTGCACTTCAAAATGCACATCATTCAGAATAATTTAGTTGGCACATCCAAACTCCATATCAAAACCTGGCCACAGTTGTGAATGCATTTAGAATCATATTAAAACAACTCTCCATATGCATTTGTGCAATAGTCTTGTTACTGATATTAGCAGATACTGATAATTAATGTTTGTACAGTATTTATAATGCATATAGATATTTGTTGTAGGTTAGGTATTGTCTTTTGTGTTCAGTAAATCTTTACAATAGTTTAAATTCTAAATCAATAAAGAAAAGGTATGAGAGATAGGAAGCATGGCCATTGTGAGATATGCGTACAGCCAATTTTAGGTACGATTTGAGGTTCTCATGAGAGAGAGCATGAAGATGGCTGTCTTTTCGGTTGTAGCATTGTGTAATGTGGTAGAAGTTTACCAGTATTTCAGACGCAAACTTCTACCACACTACACAGTGCTACAACCTACAGGACAGTCATCTTCAGCCCATGTTTTTTTTTAACATGATTCCAGTATAGTAAATTGCTTCCCTTGTTGATTAAGAAATTAAAAGCAGGTAGATAATGTTACCTGCAAATTTCATTGCCTTTTATACACAATATCAGTATAAGAAGATTGTACCATTCCAAATATATGTGAGGATCTTTTCTTTACTTAACTGATGTTAGATAAAATACTTGTCACTTTTTTGTATTTTCTATTGTTTCTATAAAAATATTTTAAAATACTATTTGCCATTCATTGCTCTTTGTTTTAAATTATGGAAATCTGATACTTCATACATGTTTCTTTCTTGTTTATACAGTTATTACACTTGTTTTGGGGGTTCTAAAGGAATAATGGTATTCATCTAGTCATCTGACAATTTTGTCATAGTTCATGTTGGCATTTGTCTTGTGGAGAGCAAATTTTTTAGATTGTATTTCCAGGCAGTCTTCTTTCAAATAAAATACCTTTGCTTTGGATCAGCAGTGAGAAATGTAACATTCCGCAAATACTGTTTGTTGTAGTCTTGTTGTTCAAGTGGTGCTGTTTCAACACACAAGTTTAATGTATGCAAATGGGCAAATGTGATCAAAATACTATGTAATTTGTAGTAGAAAAGAAGAATGACTAGAACAAATATTGAGATGTGGTCCAATTTTAGAAGAACAAAAAAAAAATCCCTATCCACATTGGAGTGTATGGTCATCAGTCCAGAATATTGGTCTGGTTTATTTGTA
>NW_019059782.1:234428-268760 GCF_000696155.1 Zootermopsis nevadensis | reverse complement strand
TAGCAAAATGCTGTTTGTCAGAATGTTGAGCTATCAGTGTACACCCTATATATGGAACCTGAATCACAGCTGTATTCTCAGGAGACAGTTTGTTTTTAGTGTGTAAGTATGTGCTGAAGGTTATAGTGTTATCTATTGTAAATTAAATATCATGCATTATACTGACATCAAACAGATTATGAACTATAAACTCTTTATTATTATCATTATTGTTATTATAGCGTATAGAATCTGACTGGAAGCAAAATATGGTTTACAGATACTGAAGTCCACTTTTATTGAAATTCATCACATTTCTGGGTGTAAATTGAAAGCTCTTATTTTTATGTGGGAAAATAATGCTTTAATGTTTGCATTATTATTACTCTTCCCTTATGATTAAAATTTTTTCCCCATTTTTTTTAATAAGTTTAGTTAAGTATAACTTGTTATAATGATTATTTCATGATATTATGAGTCATCTGATATTTGTATTTTTTGTGGAATATAGAGAAGAGTTCATCCGTTTTTATTGGTGCAGATCATTGTTATATGAAAGGCTTATGTAAAGTTAATCTGATTCTGACTGTAATTTAATTTTTCATACATAATGAAGTATTAATAATATGCATTGATTCATCATAGATATCCTGAGATGTAATATTGTGTTCCTTACCCCTATTTTCGATGGATGGTGAGTAGAAATAGTTTTATGTTTTTCATATTTTTGTTTCTACCATTAATTTGCACAGTAGCTACATGTTCCTTGTAGAAGTAGTTCTTTGAAGTAGCTAGACATCTTCACTTGTTACCCAAGACATGTTTGTATTTATGATTTGATTTTATATTTAGAATATATCGACCTTGTTTATCCTTTATCAACCATGAGTTGCTGCTTATGCAGCATCCAGCTGGCTGTATCATTGCAGTAGCATACCACTAAACTGTAAACCCCTAAGTTAAAGACTGGCTAGCAGCTCTATAGTATGGGGGTTAAAATTCCCCTATTTTCATATGATAAAGGTTAAAGAATTTGCTGCCAGGAGATTCATGGTGACATTCATACAGATGGAAATGGAAACTGCAATATTTTGTACAGTTCTTGGAAGAGCTGGTTTATGTGTATAAACTTCCCAAGCTGGGAGCTGTGTTTCTTGATTTAAATGTTGAAAATATATATGGAAGAAAACAATAGTTTATTTTGAGCTTCCTGAAGTTAACCATTTCTTTATTTCATAATAGTCTCCAGTGATTGGAATGTTTCCAGTGTAGTAAGAAATGCATGTGCCTCATGGCTGTTTTAAGTTCTCCACCATTGGTATCAAGTTTTCATGCTGATTGTATCTCAAGTAATATATATGCTGAAATTATCAAATAGTACTTATGAGCCAAACTGAATGAAAATGATTCAATGAACTTCTTCCCCAAAACATTTAATGGTGATATGTTTGAAAAGAATTTATACATTGTTCTGAGTTCATGTTGAGTTGGTATTCAAGTGCTAAATTAGAGATACAAAAAGAAATACCTGGAAAAAATTTCACTGTCATGAAACTTTGTTATTGTTTGTCATTAAAATACACATGGAGCTCCGCTCTGTTAGTTCTTCATATGCCAAGTTACAGTATTATGGTTTTCAGAAACTGGAGTTTTAGAAATTACTGTTGCTGCTGCCTAGGATTATAATAAAACTGACATGGAATTTAGGTCTTTTCCCCCCTTTTTATTAACAAGGTGATAAACTGTCAGTTTTTCTAGGTCTGCCCCATGGAGTTAGTGAAACCATTTGGGACAGTGTGTAATCATACTTCTTAAAATCATTGATATGGAATTGTTTAATTTCTCCATTTAACAGACACAAACAGATTTAAATTGACCATTGTTTTTGTAATGCCACTAATCAACCATGTTTTTGAGTTTCTCATCAGATCCCTATTATATAGTGCAACATGTAAAGGATGTTACTGCCAAGTAGATCAGGTCAACTAAATTCTTAACCCCTAATACTTATTTTCTTACTGTCTTATAATTACAACTGTGATCATAATCAGCATAGCAGTATTGAGATGGCTGAGAGTAATTAAGATTACAGTTTTACCAAATTAATATCTCATCACTGAATGTAAGACTTACTGTCACTGTGTACTTGTTAGTAATAGTAAATAGTTCGTGAATAGTCCCAGTTTTAAATCAGTCTCCCTTGTGATGTTGGTAATGCTGTATAGCAGAGTCCTTCAGCAGGCAGCCCAGTTGCTGGATATAACTGAATTTTTCAAGTCTAGAAAATATTTTTTGGTGTAATTTACATTCATTTTATGTAATAAGCCACAGAAATTAAATGTACTTCTTTATTTGAGAAGCTGTTGAAGTCCTGTTAGCTTAGGGTAATTCTAACCCCAGTTAATCATTGAGAAGTAAAAGTCCAAAATATAATGTAGAAAATTTATACTTATTTAACTTTGTTTGATATTTTAAGTATTATATTTATTGTAATTATTTAAACTTTAGAATGACAAAATTGTTTGTTATTTCCAAATTTGTCTGTAAAATCTGATTAGTTTTCCGTTTTCAAATTATTTGGAACACTGCATTAAACCAATTTTTTCTCATGCCACAACTGGCTGTCACAAACTCAAACAAGACAACGAGATGCTGACATGCTGCTTTGAAGCAGCTGTGTAAAACTTGTTAAGTGGCTTACAGTCAGTTTCAAACTAAGTACTCAAAAACTCTTAAGCGAAATACTCGCCTCTGGCTGTACAGCCCAGTTATAATGTATATGGTGTTCCCAGTAACATGTGCTTTTGCTGTTTGCTGTCCTATCATAAAAGGACAGTAAGGCAGTGCAAAATGTTCAATATTACAGACATAAAAAAAAATCAGTGGTTTCCAATTGTGGCCAGCAGCAGGTTCCACATTCCTGTTTTATTATTATTATTATTATATTATGGTTGTCAGTGACATAGGTGAAAATGTGTGTCCATGTAAGTTGAGGATAGGATTTTGGCATTTTCATATGAAGAAGGTTCTGCATGGTGTTTTGACTTTCATTTGAATTATGTTTTATATTTATTTGCGCTGACATTTAGTTACTAGCTGCATCTTATCCAGAAAATTTATGGTGTTCAACTTGTATGAGGGCTTCCTTCTCATTGCTTACCTCTTCTGTAGCCCCACTCTTCCAAACTGTCTTGCATTGTGCTTTTGATAGGAGACAATAAATAAAATAAAAATAAAAATGAAAAACAGTCAGTGATCAGGAATAAAAATATATAAAGACCATAAATACCTTTATGAATAACAATAAAGTGTTACAATTTACATTTGGAAGTCTCTGTTTGATAGAATGTACTAAGATGTAAACTTCTGTGTGCCAATAATGGCGAAGAATTTTTCTTCCCATTTTCAGTATTCCGTAAGCAACTTTAAATATTATTTCTGTAAATTCCAGTGGGTCTGGTAAATTGCTTTTGCCTAGGTATTGTATATATATTAAGCTAGTTGAGACCTATCAGTTGTTATGAGATTCTTTTGATGAATTCAATATTATAACTGAAACCAAATAGAATTGTAATAAGTAATTAATTTTTAAAAATTAATAAAATAATTATGGATAGACATTTAATAAAAAGTAGGCTGTTTAATTATTTAATGTACAGAATTGATTTTACCAAATATACATGAATATTAAACACATGAATATTTATTGAATTATCATAATTGTGTGTGCACTGGGGTTCTTAAGTGAGTCATGCTATGAACATATGTATAATATTAGTTAATAATGCGAAATTTAAGTTCTTCAGTACCATGGGAAATAATTAGCATATTATTTTCAGTTCTGTGTTGATTATATTTTCAGTTAACTAAAATGAAAGTTGCTTTATTATTTTTTACACATTCACAACAAACATTGCAAAAGGGCCCCTGTTAGCTTCACCATGTTTGCTTCTCTGTCTTTTCATCTGTCTGAATGCAACAGCTTGAGAACTTCTCTACAGATTTTCATTGAAGTCAACATTGAATAGTTTTGCTAATATTTGTCAACACATTTCAATTTTGAATTGGCTGACCTTTACATGAATTCTTGCTTGTGCTTCTGTGAATATTATTTTCAAGAACTTCCACTGTTTCCAGAATTGTATTAAAACACTCCAGAGTGACAGCTTAAGTAAAATTAGGCTTGTGTGTTTCAGTGTATGTTTTCCATGCATAATACTTTCAGGGCTTTTATTGGACCAGAAAGTAATTCTTTCATGCTGTCCTGGTTTTGTTTGAATGGCTGCTGCAGAATGTTTATACTTTTCTCACTTGATGCAGCAACGTGACCAGCATAAACCACAGTTGCTGCTGCATTTGAAATATTAACTCATTCTTATGCCACAGTTGTTGGGCTTCAAACATAAGAGATTTTTGTTTTTAAATAATCTAGCCCATTTTTGAAGTTGTTGTGTCATATGACATTTCCTTTTCCTTGCAAGGCCTGAGTTCATTATATATACACCTGAAACAGTTTTATTCCCATGGCACTGATAATTTGATTAGATCATTAAGATAGAAACATAAGTTTCTTGTAGCTTGAAAATGTTTCAGTTCGATTTTAGATATGATTCATGCTTTAGCATAAGGGAAGAACACCTTATGTACCACTTCCATGTCTGTCACATTTCATCACATTGGTGCAACAGATCAGGTCACATTTTTCTTTGCTAGCATTGTTACATTTGTTAGTCCCTAGAATACCCTGTTGATGTCATTGCTCATTACATGGCATGAAGAACACCTCTGGATTTATCTGTTTCAGTAGCACATATTTATTTATTTACCAGATTTGTCAGTTTTGTCTGTTCACTGAGTTCTGTGTGCTGAAGAAGCAAATTATTCACAATACTGCAGTGAGGAATGACTTTTCAGTGTGACAGACCTTTGAACAGAGCTTTAGTTCTGCGAAAATTCAATAAATGTGTATAGTGGGATAAGAAGAAAGAACACAACATTTCTGTTTAATATTTACAAGAGATTCGATAATGCAGTTCCCTCTTCATAAATAATGAAGTAGTTGTTTCCATCTAATAATTTATAATTTGAAAGTTATAATTTGCATGTCTCTTGTGAATATATAGACATTGTTTCTACATTGAAAAAACAGAACAGTTGAAGTTTTTCTTTTTCAGGAAATGGACAATGGACATGTAGCATATTTGTTGCTGTTGATTTGGAACTTGTTACATATTTCCGTTACTAGATGTGTGGGACATAATTAAATATTTCATTCAGTTTCTTTGTCCTGAAGATTGCTATTTGTTGTGAAAAAAATAGCAGTCCAGACCAGCATAAAATGATGTCATCCAAAAATGGAAATTCTGGATGAACCCTTACAGAATTAGACTTTGATGTAGAAAGACTATTTGTTAAATGGGCATTGTTAAGGGCTACTCTGAACCAGTGCCCATTTGTTATAACTTGAGTTTTTGTTGGTTTTTCTTTTTATTTCAAGTTTTAGAGAATCCACAATTTTAATTGTATCAAGAGAAGAAGCAGTTCAACACATGATAATGATGAAGCTCTGGTGGGCCATTTAATTATTTTTTAATGTACCACATCATATGAGCTACGCTGGTCATAGGTAAATATGATCTCATCATGATTGGATTAAGGCTTGTGGAGGGGAGGAGTGGTTGTCACTATACATTAATTTTCATGGTAGAACACTGATTCTCAATTGAAGTCATAGCTGTTTTATTCTTGTATGATTTGTAAGTAAAATTAGTCTGTTCTGCACTGGCTGAAACTGGGAGGAAATGTCTGCTTTTCTTGTGACTGGGCATATTTCAGTATTTCAAATCAAAAGGATTTTAAGAATTTCAAACATATCTTAGCTATACACCAGATATTACACAAGAGATTTTTCTGTAACTTAAGGAAGTAATAAATACTAAAACTGGATGACATTTTTACATGTGGGATCTTTCATTTGTATAGGATGCACAGTTCTGTGAAATATGTAAATTTTTATTAATGGGTTTTCTTTGCAAGTATTGTTATCTTTTTATTAAGGAAATTTTGCTGTGCTTGTTGATTGAAAGAGTTAAAGTTGTTTGCTAAAATTCCAAATAATTTTACAAAGATACTGCTTTTTAAGTTTTAGTATTATTACAGTAGACATACAGAGTGATTCACAGCTCTGACACAGAAATTAGATAGAGAGGTTGGAAAGATGATTTGGAGCAGAAAATTGAAATAAAGATTTTTCACGGTCACCACTTATTTATATGACACTTTACAACGTTATTGCTTTTATTATTGTGATTTTTACAAACCGAATAGAATTCATTTTAACATAACATGCCGGTTAATTTTTTTCTTTGAATTTGTTGCATTTTTAGTTGTCACTTCAGAGTACTTCTTTTTGAGTAATTTTCTGTTAATGTGGTGGGAACTTGTCAGCACACTGAAAACACTGTACACAATCACAACAAATGTGCGAAGTGTCCTTTCTCTGCCTAAACAGATTTCTCACAATGGTGTCGAATTTGGCGCTTTATGGAGACTAGTCAGCAGCCACCACCTTAATGTGATTGGATTGTTGCAGTCCTGAAGTTTGGTGGCATTAACTTTTTCCTTCATGTATCCCCACAAATAAAAACCTAGGGGTGTCAGCTCAGGAGAATATGGAGGCCAGACAATTCGTCATCCTATCAAAATCCTTCTGTCTGGAAAGTTGTCAAACCAGTTGTACACTTATTGTGGAAAATAGGAGGAGCACCACTAACCACATGCTCTTATACCCACCGAATCACATTCTCCAATGAAAGTGGAATTATTTCTTCAAGAAAATTAGTGTACTGTGCCCTACCATCTGTGTTGGACTAAGAAGTATTGAGTAATATGAGAATTCTTCAGTGTCATACATGCAAATTGTGTTCATTGTGACTCCGCTTCTTGTAATTACTGCCTCATCAGTCCACAACACAACACAGAAATTGAAAGGTGTCCACAATTTTGTATAGCACTCTTCGAGAGAACTGTGGACGGAGATGTTTGCAGTCCTTATACTGTTGTATAGGGAAAGGATACAATTGATTCTCATGTAGAGTATGCCATACTGCACTCTGATAAAGTTGTCCTGTTACTGAAGAAATATGACAGTTGCTGGTTGATGGGTTATTGTGTACAATATCCAACATAGTCCCCACATCCTACATATTGCATCTTCCATGGACATCATGTACGAGAGTGCCTATTTCTTTCAGATTATGATGCACTGTTTTGAATACATGTCAGTAATGTTGTCTTTGATCTGCGTATCTTGCTGATATTTTGTCATTGCAGCAAGAGAATTTCCTTTGCAAAAATCACAAACAAAATGAATATCTGCATACTCTGCATCAGTACATTTAGGTGTTGTTGATGTTGCTACTGTTCTTGTTAATAGTACTACTGTCTAAGTATGATAACTGCATTTCCACATGCTCAGTATGGAGCCCCGGTCAAATATTGTCACTCACAAACAATCTGAAAGAAAAAGTGGTTTACATATTCTGCTCCAAATGATATCCCCAACAAACTCCTTAAGTACTGTACTAGAGGTTTGAATCACTCTGAATAGACATGTATCTTCTTTTTGCTTAAATTTTTATCATCAATTTCTTAAATAATTGTGTTTATGTTTATGCTTCATTAAGTACACTGATAAGGCCACAACATTGAACTCAAAAAGATATTCTGTTAATAGCTCAAAGCCTATAGAATTATTTCTGAATTATTCACAGGTAATTTTTCAGCATTGTGTATGAAATATTATTACTTGTTGACAGACACATTGAGGATCAGTGTACTAGATTGTTTCTTATACATCAGTCTGAATGTGACTGATATTTTCCAAAGCTTTCTTACGTGGTATTTGCCTGCTGCTCTCCTCTTCAATGCCACCTAGAGTAGAGTAGCTGTACTTGCATTTGCATCACATTTTGCTTTCTTTCTCTTATTTCAGCTTCTCTTAGTCTTTTTGTGCACTGGTATTACTCTTAAATTAAACTATTTTTAAAGTGTTTAGAGGTGTATTTTTGCCTAGATGTTTTGTCTGATTTCCTGTTTTAAATAGATATCTAATTATGTTTTGCATCAATAAAAACGGATATTGCCCTTCTTACATTAAAATTTAAACCACAACTATGTACAGATATTCATATTTCTCCTCATTTTTATTTTTTATTTCACTCAGGTGTTGATTAAATCTTAATGTTTCTTTGATTTCAACCTTCTCCATTTTTGTACACTTTTAATGACATGTAGAATGCATAGTCATCTGCACTATCCAATGTTCCCTGTTTTAACCAATTTAGTCACATACTTAGAGAATAGTGAATTATTATCCATGTTTGTTGAAGCATGTTAAATTATAGTGCTGTGAAAGTTGAAGCTAATTTTCTAAACCCTGTCACATAGTAGGGGTGAATGATATGGTGGTGGTGCTTATGCTGGAGAAATAAGTTGATGGGGTTTGGAAGGTGGGCATGAGCTTTCAGGAGCTTGTTTGCTCGTAATGGATCATGATGGAGGTGACACTGTAATTAAGTTTGTGTAACTTAGAATTCTTGCCTCATGATCTTTGTTCTGATTGTTTCTGCTTTTCTGTAACTAGACATATATACTTTTCCCCCAACATCATCATATAGTTCAGAGAACTGTACAAACTGATGTCAGAATGAAGCAAAGAATATCACTTAACAGAAATTGTTATATGCAGTTTATTATTTACTTTGGTTATAAATATTCAGTGTATACGGTGGTTATAAATAATCTTTACACTTTTGAAAATTTATTCTAAAATTACAGCTGACTAATTATTCAATAAGTTCTTGTGTTATTTAACTCAGAGATGGGGTTTTACTGTCCTAGAAGTGTCAATGCCCATTTACTTTTATTATGTTCTATATTAGGTGGAGAAAAGGGTTAAGATTTGGTTAAACTGTGCTGACGATAATACACTTTGAAGGACACTGAACAAAACTCTGTGATAATTTCAACAAGCAAATGCTTTCATCTGTTTCTAACCCAATGAAATCTTCTCAGGTAATCCACCTGATGATAATGGCATTGTAATCCAATTTTTCAGAGAATATTTCTTCTCCATTATTAGGGTTGACATGATGAGCGACATGTGTGTTCACATCTGTGATTGGATCTTAGAGTTCTGTGTCCTTGTCCAGAAGTGGGTGTGCTGTCATACCACTCATCATGTCAACCCTGATGGTGGAGGCAGAGACGTCTTTAACACGCTGGATTCCAATACAATTCTCATGTCTCCCTCTAATTGCCTGAGAAAATGTCATTGTATTTGGTCACCATGAAAGCTTCAAATATATTTCTAAGCCACTTAAATAATTTATTTTACTGCTTAATGGATCTATCACAGTACTGGTCTTTGAAAAGATTTTAGGAAGTTAAATATATTGAAATTGATTGTATTTATATTATGTACTGCGGATTGTGGATTCTGTTATAGATGTTGGTGTCACCTCCATGGCTCGCCAGTGTGTTATGTGTTAAGTACATACGTTTATATTAATAATGTTAGCTGTACCATGCTGCAGATGATTACTCTTCCAGGTATTTTTTCTATATGTTGTTTCAGTTCCATTTTTTCGGGGGTGGGATGGTGGTAGATAGGCCCGTCCTTGGGTATGATTAGTTATATGTTCAGTCAGAATTAGGAAACTACATTCATCGTTAATGTTTCCAGTATTGAGCATTGGTAGTGTATTTCCCATCCAGACTAACTATAAACATAACTGATTATACTGGATAATCCTGTGGGATTAGAACATTTTCATGCTGGTTGCTGTCATGGTTAGATGAAAGTAACAAAGATAATGAAAAAAACTTTTGCATCAGTTGTTATGGATGGTTGTTTTCAACATATATATTTATTAAAGTTTTCTATTTTAATTGATGATACCATGTTATAATCAGCTTGTTCACTAATTTTTCTCACATTTGCAATCTCTATTTTCAAAAAGAATACATATTATACAAAGACCTTATAAATATAAAGACTAGATCTGTCAGTCTCTCTACTGTGGTTAAAAAGACTTCTGAATTTTCTTGGCATGACAGTCATGTCTGTACACCATGGTGTCAAGAGGTTGTAAACAAACAACTGTGAAAACTTGGGGGCATTTCAAAGTTTGCAAATTTATACACAGAGACAACATAATTTGTGATACGCAGCTTACAAAATTTCTCCATGATGTGAAAAAATGAATTTGGTCCTGAAGGAGTAAAGCACCATGCATCATAATCTAATATCTCATAAATTTAAAATTTTCTTTAGACTTTGATGTTGAAGAATCTTATGTTAGAGTCAGTAAAGTTAGATTCATAGTATGTATGAATACATACACACGTACAAAATTTCTTCTGCCTGTTTCTCTGCCTGATCTGGTTGATATGGTGTCGTGACCAGTTTAAAGTGCTAAAGTTATATGTATCTGTCAATGTTCATTGCAATTCATTGCTAATTCCATTATTGTTTGAAATCCTGAACCTGTGAGAATTGGAAGAAACAATCCAATAAAACTGCAAGTGCATCTCACTATTTCGTACTTTTGTAAAATTAACTGATGGATACATGCCCTACTGATGGTTATATATATTGTCACATTTAGGTATTACATTTAATGCTTATTTATCATTAATTTTTACTCATTTTCTTGTGAATGTACAGTTTTAGTACATTCTTTTACTTCAGGAAATCCTTATGGCTAGACCACCCCACTGATCTGACAAATAAACTTGAAATGCTGAAAATGACATTAAGGTGGATCTTAAGGTGATATTTTGTGAGGGTGGTGGTAGTGGTGGTGGAGGGTGGAAGTAGCAGACTTGGATATTGTTCTCAGTACAATTTTCTATGGGTCACTAATTCAACAGCATTGTGGAAGAAGTGTTTCATCTGTCTTCTTAAGTATGTGTTTGTGTTTTAACCTTGCACATTTGTGTAATTAAAGCCAGAGTATGATAGAAGTATCATTTAACTCCTTGCTGTCAGAGTCAGTGCTTCAGACCTGGCTGTGCAGTAGTTGCCAGTCTGTTTTGTTAAACTTAATACACTTTTTTCTTGTTATTTTATACTAATACTGATTATTTATGTCATGGCCTTTATAATTGATTAAAGTATTGTCAGATTTTCTTATGCAGGAAACAACAACAAAAAACCCAAAGCTTTGAAGATTCTAAATCTTGGTTGTCTTAAGTGAATTCTGGACTAAGCTCAAAAACAAATGGCAGAATCTAAATAAGGAGCGCTTTCAACAGATTTGAGTCAAACAATGTCTTGAAATATTTATCCACTTCTTTATTGTGATATATTTTTGTATGATTGACATGCTATAGAACAAACATATCTGGAAGGGACAAAACCACAGCTTGTATATCCTGGGAATCCCAGGTTAGTCTGCCCCGCCCATATAGACCATAATGTAAAAAGCATCAAACAACAAATGACACGTGGAGAGATTGCATGTGTAATCATTCTGCAGGTGGTAGGCTTTCTGATAAACCATTAGTTTTAACAAGCATCGCCTTTGAACAGGTGGGGATACTCCAGTGTCTGCAACTGAGGGACCTGCCTTGAGCACTGGTGCTATTGTCAGCATTGTCGTGGCATCACTGATTATAATTCTCATCTTCATTGACGTGTCATGCTATCTGGTGAACCGGACAGGACTTCTGATGGTGATATGTGAGAAGATATGTGGCAGTAGGACAAATGATGAGGATGCAAAACTTGGCAGGTGAGTCATCCTTCCATTCTTTCAGTGTCCAGGTTATGTTGTTAGGTTTTGAATTTGTATTGGTAAGTTGAATAGCCAGTACATTTGCTTGTGTGTATTCTAGTATAATTTGTATTCTGGGTTAGAAGAATGTCAAAAGGTAGATCCAATTGACAAAATATATTCAAGTGAAACTTACTGTCACTTTTTGAACAGTGAATTACCGTGCGGTTTTCATGTCATGAAAGTTTAGGCTATGGTCTTTGAATTATGAGAGGTGGCTGCAGCTTCCTATGAAATTTTGGCAGTCACAGAACTATGCAAACGTTCACCCAGAAGACCACAATCTAAATGATCTGCAGTGTTTGCATCTGGAATATTCACTTTCTGTTATAGGGATTGTCTCCATATTACAATAGCCTGTCATGCATTTGACTGATTTATTTAAAACATAATACCAGTTATTGTATGGATTTCTGTTTCATTAAATATTTGGTTTTTATAAGTACCAGCTGCACTGAGCATTGTCAGTAGTGTTCTTTGTTTATTGTCTCAGGTCCAGTGACTGCAATTTTAAATTACATGTTGGGATTTGTTTGTGCATTTTCATTTACTGTCGGTTATTCTGATTATCACCACAGTATTTTTAATTCTTGGTTTTCCCAATCAGGCATGTCACTTTTGGCATATGGTTCCTACGATTGAAAGAGCAGTGGGAAATCTAGTGAAAATAATGCTACCACAAAAGTAATATAAATATGCCACTGTTGCATTCTCATATTTTTCTAGTAACAGGATTTCACTTAATTTTGTTTATTAACTCAGATATTTTAAGTGAAATTATGGATAAAGTGTTTTTCAGGTTATACAGAAACGCATTGTGTTACTCATTTCATGAAATGGAAGAAAGAAGGAAATTATATAATATGTGAAATTTTATGGAATTTGTATTAAACTCGTATCGAAATTTCTGCATAATAGTAAACTATGGGTTGCATGCTGTACATGTAGGTTTGCATGTTTGGAATCCTTCAGTCAGTAATGGCATAATGATGATCTGTTACACAGTATTAATTATATAAATGACTGGCATAAAAATAAATTCTGATACATCTTCATAAAGGATAATGATAGTATTGTCATACGCTAATATTTCAGAGACACTTGTAGTTTTTAAACATACGTGTGACAACAAATATTGAGACTGCCAGTTCATTTGAATTCAGCCAGAGATGTTATTTTTTGTATCATAGCTGATACATGTGATTAAAATGTTTTTTAAATACCCCATTTTCATAATATACTACAGAATGTGTTTAAAAATCAACCTGGATATATGAAACTGTAGCTGAGATTTATAGCTATATTCAGATATTTTTATTTTAAAGACCAGAGAGACATTTATTACAGATATCTGTAACCTTTCCATATTATACCAGTGAAGGTTCAGTCATGACCATTCCATTTGTCTCTGTTTCTTTTATAATAATGCCCTTATGTGTAGTTATGAAGAATGTGTGTGTGTGTGTGTTTTGCCTAACAGAATTGTAATTTTCAACTTCAATTTAATATAAAGCTGGAGCAGTAAAATTGTAAATTATTTAGTGATGAAATGAGATGATTAACTGGAGCAAGGTCGGTATCTGTATGTATGTCAATTAACCTGGAGTACATGTTATGTTTTCTTGAATCTCTTATGAAGCTTATACAGTTGGCGCTTCCCCCTCCCATATTGCAGCAATAAGGACTCACCTGGGCCGGGCTTGATCACGGAGAAGGTCCCCGAGACTAATGTGTCCATGTAAGAAGTGAAGTGAATGAATAACAAAATTGGCTGATTGTTCTGTTACTTTCCATCTTGGTGTGCATGCATGGGCATGATGTAGGGTGACAATATGAGAATGGCAAGCGTGAATTGCTTTAATTTTAATGTTTAAGGCCATGGAAATACATAATTTGCATGACCATGTATATACCAGGTGATTCAAAAAGGACTTTACAACTTTGAAAGTGTATAGAAATTTAATCAGAAAGCTTACAGAATCGGTTGAGGTGTCATTTTGTAGCAAAACAAATCAAGTTTGTCTTGATGGAGAGTCTTATCTGACATTTTAATTATGGGTTGATGTATTTACTAAATTCTTCACAAAACTCATGACATTCAAGACTGGATGATCACTCACCAGTGGAAGGTCATGGTGAAAGTTTTCACTGTAGAGTTTAAATATATACATATGAATAGTGTGGGAACACTAGTCTAATTCAGCATCTGTAGAATATATTATTTTTGAGTTCTTTGGTTCTAGTCAATTTATATAATTGCACAGCCATCACTGTAAAACGTTTGCCAGACTTTTTGAACCAGGAATCACTATAAGACTGTCACCAGGTGTATATATAATTTTGCTATCAATTTCATTGTGCACCCTAGTTCAAAGTACTTCAACCCTAAATCCATCTTCAGTGTTTTCTGCAGTTTTAAGCAAGGAATGGCTGATTCTGAAGAATGTTTCCATATTTATGTCTGTGATGGTTGCTTGATGATGTTATTTTAGTTCACCTAATCCTGGTGAGATGTTGATTATTACAATTCTTCAATCAGTACTGTTACTTATTTGGTAGAGCCTTTTCTCTAGTGACTTTAATGTTTCACATGAAGGATAAGATTTCTGTAAATTGACTTACATTATTTTTATCATAATTAATTATGCTGGTCTTTTGTTAACCATAAAATGGACTATGACATTGAGAGAAAGATTTCAGAGCAAAGGGATTTTGTGTCCTCTCTTCTGTCTAAAAATATTATCCTTTCAGCCTTGAAAATTGTTATTTGTTGTTTTTGTAAGTAGTACTTTGAACTCACTTTATGCCATATATTAGCATCTGGTAATTAAGTATTATTTTTAAAATGATGATCTTATTGTTTACACAAGTTATCTGAAGTGGTGAAGTTTTTCTTTGTTGTGCATGTGGGTTGATCACAGAAAATATTTCATTGCAGATTTCTATTTAAATTTTGTAAAGTAATTACATAGGTTTCTGAATGTCTATTATTTATTTAATTTTACAGTGTTGGATGGTACTGAAGTTCCTTTATTAACAGTTATTTAGCATGTATAAAGGTTATTTTTGTTTTTATCCAGTGCAGTAAGCATGGTTTTGATTTCTTTATAGTGATGAAAAAGAGCCTTTGAAAGATGCCAGTAACAAGACTACTATCCAAGGAAGGTGAGACAATGCTGAAAGTATAAGGACGTTTAAAATAAATGTGTCCCTTAATTTGTTAAATAAATTATCACATTTAATACATTGTGATTTTAAGCAAGACATATTTTCTGTAATGAGAATAAAGGCATTTTGATTAATTGCCTATTTATTTTAATTATATAGTTTTCTAAATTATGCAGCTGCTTTAATTGTAATATTCTGTTTGTACCAGATCTTCTCTACAGTTTCCACATACATTAACATTTTTAACATATCTAGTGTTGACATATCTTACACCTACTTCCATGAAATGTAATTTGATGTTTTTTAATGGCTGTGCTGTTAGTGTAAAAAACAGTGACACACACAGAGGTCCAGAGTATATAACTGTTGTGAATTATAATTGTGGTACAATTTTTGTTTTCAGCATTAAGAAAGAGACATCTGTAGACTTCGACATGAAGAAATCAATTTCCAGAACAAGCTTTGTGGGCAAAGACTCAGCTGTGTAGATGTGTACCTTCAAAATGTCAGAATGAAAATTGAAACAAACAGCTACAAGCAGACTGAACAAAATGTGGATTGCTTGCAGTTTGAAACTAAGTCTGGTTGCCTTCTAAAGCTTTGGATAATTTAACATGTCCATACTTATTTGATTTAAAAACAGGGGGCCAGATTGCTGCATTTTGTATCTTCCAACAAGAAACTACTGTTGTTTCTTGTAAATTTGCTGCTGGTTTAACAGCAGTTAATGACTTTACAAAACACTGTGATTCAATTGAGGTTTGTATGAGCCATATTGGTCTTAACTTGTCAAGTATTTCCTTCTTGAGTCCATTATGTCGATATTGCTGAACTTCTTTAAAGTACCTAAGACACAAGCTGCAACCTCACAGATGTGTTTAGTGAAGCAAATGCCCATACTGTGTACGGGCATGCTACTTGAACTTGCGTTTTTCAATGATGTCATGCCCAGTATTCAAGTGGTCAGTTAATATTTTCACATTTACATGATTTAATGGCATTATATTTCAGCCTAAGAGTTTAGTCATTATAATTGACACTTAAGAACCAAAAAAAGATGTGTGTGTGTGTATATATATATATACACTGATACAGTATGGAGAATGTGCTTTTTATATACATATTTTAAACCTTAATTGTGGCCTACATAATTTTAATGTATTTATGAACGCAATGTGATTTGAATTGAATTTAACCCTTTGGACAGTGGTTATGTAATATGTGCAGCAATTAATAGATGGTAGGTGGAAGGTGTAGTTTTAGTGTTTTCCCATGTAACATTCTGCAGGTTCATCTTGAAGAAATGTGGTATAAATGAAGATTTAATTTTTCATAACAGAGTTGAACTGCCAGATAAGAAACATTGTTTTATATAACAGTTTCTTTAAAATTATGTTAACATTTTAAGAGAGACTGTCTCCATTATTCTCAGTCAGCAGTGTGTTGTCATCCATTGTTTCTTGTTACTGACCATGTAACCATATTAAAATTAGAATAATGTAAATGAAGAAATTAATTTTTAGTAAAAAGGAATATAATTTAAAAAAATTAAGTCCATAAGACTTCCTACTTTGGGGAATGTGTGAGATACACAGGAATGATTGATAATGTTCCATAAGAGGAAGTAATTTATTTGGGCTGTGATGCTGTGTATTCATGTAGGTGTGCAGTTATCACATTTTTGAAAGGATAACTGAACTGCTAAATTGAATCACTCTGGAAAGAACACCATTGTTCAGAGGGTTGATATTGGACTGTTGTCTAATGAATGTTCTTAATAAAGCTTTGGTGGCTTGTGACTTATTAAGTATTATAAATATTTGCTCAGTCAGTTCCTCATATCCTAAGCAGTTGGTATTAGAACTCTTTCTCTTTTGTGTAAGTTAAAGTAATTGATGAAGTTATTGAAAAGAGACATTGTAGTGATTATAAGTTCCTGGTTTATTATGAAGCCTGTAAAGTACTTTTTGAGAATTGAATTTCCCTTGAAATATCATGAATGGCCAACAAATAAAAATGTGAACCTAGTATTCTACTGGGTTCTTCACTTGAAGCTAGTGTTCCTACTTGAAAATTTATGAATGTTAATATTTATCATGTTAAGCCTCCTGTTCTGTAGGAAGCACTACACAGAATGAAATATTACAAGGTCAAAATTATTCTTCTTGTATTCAAATTACTGCTGTGAACTGCAGGCTTACTTATTTAGAAATATTCAGAAAATGTGCTTCCCAGCTTATCATCTTACAAAGTAAGTTTGGACATTCTTCCTATTCGACTGACCTGGAGCTTAATCCAGATTTTGAAGCTCCTTTTTTGTATTTTATAGTGATATTGAGTAAGGCCAAACTGGACATCATGGGAAAGTTACATTGCCACGTGAGAATAATGGTGGTGAAACCATTATTCATTACAGTTGTGAAAACATTTTGCTACTGTTTACTTACAAGTCTGTGGAAATTGGAGTATAATCATTGATTGGGTGTTTGAAAATCCCTAAAGCTTTCATCAAAAATGTCCTCGGTATATATATGTTTCTTTTAAATGTTATCAAATTTAACATATTTATTGGTGCTGTGTTCAGATATGTCAGTGTACCTATATTTGTAAGTATCTTAATAATTTGTTTATTTGACAAAGGTTGTAAAAGAAAGAGACAAGACTTACAGAGGATCATTTCTACACCTTCTAATGTACTGACAATAACTTGAGCTATTATTTTGTATGTAACAACAATGCAAGAATTGTACTTATTTCTTTTAGGCAGTAATAACATGTTGTACATTTAATATTAGAGTGTTGAATTAGACACGAAACATTGATGATTAAAAGATTTTGTTATGCGTATTTCCTTTGTTATAGGTTAAAGATAAATTAAGAAAAGCAGTCTACAATTAAATTAAAAAGGGATTATTTTTCAGGTACATTTTTATATGTCAAATCATTTATGCGCTTATGTGTGTTGTGCTATGTACATTTAAAATAAAAACCATACCATTGTAGTATCCATGTTTACCGGAGACCTACCTCTTGAAAATTGTCATTCATCCATTCAGTCAATAATTCAGACTCATGATAACGTAATTGCTATTATATCTGATATACATAAAATGTCAGTGTCAAGAATTAGATTGACTTATTTTTAAGTTTGGAGCTGATTTTTGTTGACAGTATAGTTTAATCACCTTTAACCAAATGGTCGTTTTGGGAGGTTGGAAGTTTAGTTGTTCGACTAGTGGCTGAACTATCCACTTTTTTTAGTCCTGTTGAATCCTTACATGTGATAACAATGAAGTCTGTAGTAATTGGGATGCTATTTCATCTAGGTGATGAGCCAAAATTCTCCAAGTTGGTAGTACTGTTAAGGAATACAACTAAAAGCATTTTACCAAATAATCAAAATGTTATTAAAAAAAATACTGCAGTCAGCCACCTCAGTCACATGAAATCTGTAATATTCTTTAGTGTCCCAGTAACCTTAACCCTTCTTTCCCCCAAAAGTATTTAAAATGTAATCCCAGGTTAGTGATCTTGCTAATGTCCTGGACAGATTGCTTGGAATGGCCTAAGCAGTGGGAAATGGACATGATTTGGAACATAGAATGACAAGTCTGGTTCTCTGAAAACATCAAGGTAACTGCCAAAATATAAATTCAATTTAGCAGATGTACATGAGGTTTGATTAGACAAGTGTGGCTCTACATTCTCCTTTGGAAACTGGATAGCTTGGGACTTATTTTTGTACATAAGGGGATCACATCAGCAATTTGTTAGTGATAGGATGTCTATATAATATTAAAAGGTTGTTAGTGTGCTATTATGAATGCACATGCACCAAATTGAGATAAATGTGATGATTCAAAGCATGGCACTTATGAGGAACTAGAGCATATATTTGAAGAGTTTCACAAATAGTATGTTAAAATGTTTGGACATTATAATGCAGTGGTGGGGGGAGGAAGATATTCTGAAAGTGACAGATATGAGAATTTACAAGAAAGTGGTAATGATAATGGGATCAGAACAGTAGACTTTGCCACATTAGAATATCTAGTCACTAGTACAGCGTCCCCACATTACAAAATTGTCTAATTTTTTGAGGGACTGTGTTATCACTACTTGGTGGTTCAACATGTAGGCTGATGGTAAGTAAAGCATAACAAAAATCTGATTTGCAGAGATGTTTTCTCAAGAAGTTAAATGATTCATAAGCATAAACAAAATCTCAGAAGTTTGTGGCTTTGAAAAACTATGTTACCATCAATAGGGCTTGGGCAGCTATGAGAGATGGTACTAAATTTCAGCCAAAGAGTCTTAGATCATTATGAATAAAGTATAAAACGTGGTATAACAATATTAAAAAGTCATTTGATATAAGCATGCTAAATAGTGGTTCCAAAGCCCAAGCCACATGAGTGAAGATTGTCATAACATGTACCATTTTACACTAGTAAATGATTGAACACCAAAGAGGGAATATGTGAAAGACAAAATTCATGAGCATGAATCAGGTAGTAAGAACAAATATTACAGACCTGTAGAGGTGCACACATTAACTTACGAAAAAAGATTGCTAACGGAAGTGACTTAGTCAAAGAAAATAACTTTTCAAAATTCTCACTGTTTTCTGAATAGGAATAATTACTTTTATCCTGTGGTGGGCAAATTTCCACGGATCACATTGCGTTACAAACCACGTGTTTGGCGTAACGTCACGTGGGCGATCCATTTATTTCATTTAGGTATCAGTGATTAATTGTGAATATTTGTTAGCGTTGATATTTCCATGTTTTCTTTGTCTTTGTGCAGGGCAGTGTGCTCCCTCCATAATCCTTGACTCTAATGTTGCGTTATCTTCTTCTTACATTCTATTTATAGGTTTTATCGTGTTGTTACATGGTTTAGGTTATATCAGTAATGTTTAAAACATAATTTTTCTCTGACGTGTGGATTTGTTTGGTGATCTAAATTTTGAATATCCAGTAATGTTCGTAGAAATCTTATTTGTGTCAGTCAGTTTTGTTTCTCCTTATAACATGTTTGCCGAAGTGTTTTTTGATAATGCCATTTTGTTTTGCGTTTGGTCACTGATGTGACAACTTTTCTTTTTCTCAGCTGTTGCCATAGAATGGAATTTATCTAGATCTAGCCCTAGGACGTAGAACATAGGACATGTCAGCACAATTGAACTAACAGTAAGTATAAGATTGAACATTAAAACAGTTTTTTCTTCTTCTGTTTTTGCGCCAAAGCTTTAAGTTCTTGTTTTATTCATCCAGGGTTTTGGCGTTAAATCATATTTGAATTCAGAAATGCAAATCTGTAAAATATTGTTTTGTGTTTGAAAAGTCAGGAATTAGTGCTAAGATACAGTACAGTTGAATTCAGTTCTGGCACAATTTTCACACATCCTATGAATAATTTCCCCTTACTTCATAACTAACTAGATGGCTTTGGGAACCCAAAGGTTCATCACCGAATTAACCAAAGCCCTCCACCAGTCCCTGTCCTGGGCCAGCAAAATCTAGCCGCCTTCAACTCATATCTCCCATAGATCCCACATGATATTATCCACCCATCTACATCTAGGTCTCCAAGCGGTTTTTTTCCCTCATGCTTCTCAACCAATACCCAGTGCACACCTCTTGTCCCATCCATGCATGCTACATGCCTCGCCCATCTTATTCTTCTCGACATAATCACCCTGACAATACTGGGGGAAGAGTATAAATTATTAAGTTAGTCATTATGTAGTTTTCTCCAGACCCCATCGTCTTCTCACCTAGGCCCGAATATCTTCAACACCCTATTCTCAAACACCTGCAATCTATGTTCCTCTTTCAGAGTGAGAGACCATGTTTCGCACCCATACAAAACAACAGGCAAGATTATTGTTTTGTATACTTTAATTTCCAGGTTCTTAGAAATCAGATGGGAAGACAAAATGTTTTGAACTGAGAAGTAGCAAGCATTTCCAGAATTTAGTCTCCTCCTAACTTCCTCATGAGTATCATTTTTATCTGTTATTGTTGTTCCCAAATATTTGAACTTTGTCATGCTTTGAAAGGATTTATTATCCACCCTAATATGATTTTGCCTGCCTGTCTGCTGACAGGATACTAACATGTTCTTAGTTTTTCTGAAATTGTTTCTCGGCCAACCTTTCTATTAGCTTCTAGTAAAACTTCTGTGTTCCTCTTTATAGCATTTGTATCATCACCCAATAAATTAACATCATCAGCATATGTGTATGCCAAGATCTGACTTTATGTTCCATTACAATTATTTGGTATACCAAAGAAGCCTCTAATAAAAATGTGCTTAAATGGAACCTGTAGCAAAATTCGTATCAGTAAATATTTATCTGACTCATTTTCCATCAAGAACAGTCTGAAACAAGTAGATGCTTTGAATATGCCATCACAGAAGTCCAAGATAGGCAGGAGGGTTCACAGTTCAATGAGACACATCAGCTATTGGCATAAATTTATTCATAATCTTACAGATGATATTCTAATGTAAAAATTGGAATAAATACAGATTATTTAATGATGATATGCAGTTTGCTACTATTGCACAGCAATTTAAATGGGCCAAGCAATTAAACATCACTGCATGCCTTCAATTTAAATTAGCAAAGATTTCCAAAGTATTGTATTATGTCATAAATGTTTAATTAATCATCAGAGCTTGAATTGTAGATGGGTACTGGTACATATAATGTGAATACTATTCACATTTCCATTGTTTCCTTACTAGTTTTTGTCCTTTGAATAAGGTTTTGTTTTGAAATGCCCAATTAATATGAAAAGCTACTGGGAAGGTAATACTGTTTTCAAAAAAGAGAAGTAATATTTCTTTAAGAGCATTAAACTTTCCATTCAACATGCATATGGTCAGATGACAGAAGGCTGAAGTGCTTCCATGTATACAGGTTGATTCAGGAAGTCTTCCAAACTTCTTGAGTACATCAGTTAAGAGATTTTGAGTAAAACAGTCCTATCAATATTGATCCAGTTTTGAAAGGAGTCACTGTAGTTTGAAAGTAAGATAAAGGAGTTTAATGAAAATGTTCAGAGGAACTTAAATAGCTGTTCAAAGTGTCCACCTGCAACTTGAATTTACACACGAGCACAGCACCGTACTGTATGGCCCTGTATTCAGTGACTGATTAATGTACCCACAATGTCTGACAGACTTCTGAATCATTCTGTATGACTAGAAGGCATTACAAACAGCTGCTTCATGTGATATGGTAAAGATACTTTTACAGGTACAAGGAATTGAACTGGCACATATGTAAAATAAATCAAACTGTCATGATATGAAAGTTTGTGGGTTCAATCATCACATTCCTGTCTTCCAACACTGTGCAACCCACATGCCATCTCATGATTAGTTGTCCTTACCATCAACAGTACCTGACTAAAATAAAAACTTTACAGAATTGAACATGACATTGTTCATGGATGAGTATTATTTGAAGTGACTTGCTCCAACCTAATGACCGAGTTCACGCTTCTGCACTGAAGGACTCATTAGGGTCCTTGAATTGGAATATTCCTAGTTGAGTCAAAGATTTAAGCATTACAGTAATATCTGTATGGTATTGGTTTATCCTACACCTCTATTCCTCCATGTGATTTCAGACCCTTCTTGTTTAACTGTTTTTCAGCTTGGAGCTTTGGAGCTTCAGTTCTTGTATGCCACACATATACCTGCAAAAATAATCAATCATTAGGTCATCCATTCTCCCAAAGGAACAATATTACAATTGTTTCTTGTCAATTCTAGAATAAGATAATCACAAAACACATCCTCTTCTACATGCTTTTTGTTGTGGGTGTACCAGGATTATTACCATGTGTGTGATTTCACTACATTGGCCCTTGAACATGTTATAAACACAGCTGGAAGTTCTTGGAAAGGTGTGACACAAATTTATTACCAAAATAAATTATTTATCATGAAGCAGATACATAGTGAACAAGTGCTAACTTTGGTGCAGTTGTCTGCTTTAGGCTCAAGCTGATCTCGAGTTGCCAAATGCCGTAGAATCTCTGATTCTTGATAACCATTTTCCACATTAAAGGAAAACTTGGCTTCTGTATGTTTCAGGAAATGAGACAGATTTATTGCAAAGCCAGCCATGTCCAAAGGAAATGGTCGTTCAGGTCGCCAAGCACTGTTCCATCCTTTGACATGGCCTGTTTTGGGGTCCAACACAGGCATCTCAACCATGAGACCACCTGCAAGCCCTACTGGCCATACACTCACCACCTGTGTGTCTCGCATCTGGAAGAAGAGGAGAGGTTTCAGTCCTCAGTTATAAAGTAACAGTAAAAGGTATGTTTGTTTGTTTTGTATTTTTTTTATACTATGAATAACTTCAGGGTACAAGGTGTCCCAGGTAGTGACAAGTGTATTCCTGTAATAGCTGACTTTGCTTTTGTGAAATACATACTTATGCATGCATATAAATTTGATATAGACTTCAGTATGATATGAAACTGTTCAGGAAAACAGGAGAGTATACCTTTGTTGTGAAATGTAATATAAAATTTCTTGTGAAACATTTTAAATATATATATATATATATATAACCATTTTTATAATGTTACAGATACCATTACTTTGGAAATTAAATAGTGGGGATAAATTGGATATATTTATACAGATGTAAGAAAAAATCTATAAACATTTATTTATAATTCCAGTACTTTGTACCTCATAGTTTTATTTACAAGCAACACTAACCTAAAATCCTATAATAACAGACTTTTCTACCAGGAAGTTAGCTGCTGAAAATTGTTCAATAAAAATACCATACTCTCAATAATGTTCTTCACAAAATGGATCATGGACTAGCTTCAGATGCTCTGCTACTGGAAGAAGTCCATGAATGCAGTTACACAGTAATCACAACCTTCAGTACAATTGTGCTGAAGACCATAATTAATATAAATAATTATAATTAAAATAAGATACTGGAATGCTTACATATACAGCTTGTGCAAAATATTAATAAAACGAAATATTAAATCAATCACAGATACCATAATGGAATGCAGATATATATACCTCATCAAATACCTCTAAGCTGTATGAGTTATCATCATCTGCAAAATAGATGACTCCTTGATCATCAGCTTTCAGATTGTTTCTGATCCACTGTAATGCAGTGTTACGCTGTTGAACTCCACGTGGCTTTTTCCAGTTGGACTCCTGTCAGATATAAGCAACGTTTCAGAGACTTGTAGTTCTGTTCAGTGTCATACTAAGACTTATGCACACAGTTAATAATGTGAGCACATAAAAGTCCAGTATTTTGGTAAGTGATTTTGATTATTTCTAAAGTATGATTGCCCCAAGTCAGTGTATTTGTCTACAACACCTTTGTATAAGAATATGAAAGCAAGTTATTAGGTTGACAATGAGACAAGAAAAAGCATTAATAATGATTTAATTTTGGTCATAACACACTGACAAAACAACAGTGCTCCTCTCATTCTCTACTGTGATTAAAGGAAGAAAGAAAATGAACCAGTTTGGATAATAACTGAAATTTATTTCTGTATCAACAATGTACATAAATGCATTTTTCTTATATTTTGCTTGGGCGTTCTTTTTTGTTATTTAAATATTTGGAAATGAAGAATTCTAAAATCCACTGCATCTTCAGGTAAGAGAGAACTGACTCTGTGGGGCTCATCAGATGAAGTTAATTTTGATCAATGGGCACTGATGAAGATAGATGAGCCCATAGAAGTACCTTCTTACATGACAAAAAGACTGACGTAGAGCAAGTTTCTGACATTTGGTGGATTTTAGAATGTTTAAATTTTTAAATAACAGATAATGGATAATGTCCAAGCAAATTATCATAATAATATAATTAGAACAGCATTTAAGTAAATGTTTAGTTACTCTTTGGCCTTTGAATTGCATTACTCATCCAACAATTTCTAGAAATTTTAAATATTATGATGCATATATAGATATAAAGCAAACAGACCTTCTCTTTTAGCTTCCATTCTTTAGGAGTGGTTGCAGTAAGATGTGTATATGTAATACCAGAATTCTTCAGGAGGTTCGCTACTAAGGATGATGGAACTTCAGCATCCTCGATAATGATCCAGTGCAGGTTAGGAACAAGCATTAGTGTGTGCAATAAACTGTAGAAAATACTGCAACTTAATTTCCATTATAACTAAAATGTAATCAGATAATACAGTAAAATCTTGGTATAACAAACACCAGTGAAACAGAATTTCAGTATAATGAAAATATTGTTAAAACTGCTACCAAATTTCCGTATACTCTTATGGAAAAATATTTCACAACATTGTTACAGTGAACTTCATTGTAATGCAGCAGAACTCCATTCCCATTCAGGATGTGTGTGTGTGTTCAGTTTAACAAAATCTATTTTACAGTGTTAACCCTTTCCAGGCAAACCCTGTAGTGGCAATACAAGCAGAGTTTCATAATTAAAAAATACCACTGTTTCTTTCAGATAATTTGTTAAAACGTGCATTAGGTGTCATAGGCATACAAAACACATATACTGTAGTCTAGATGTCAATATTCTGATGACAGTCTTTGATAAGAACAAAGGAGGCTGACTAATGGCATCAGTATCGTGTCAGTTTTAGAATGTATGGACAAAAACCTTTTAGGACTAGAATCTAGTGACAGTGATAATTAAATTGTTGATAATCAAGCATATGACACAAAAGTGGCAAGCAACTCCAATTATCAAAGGGTGGCAGTGTTTGAAATGACAAATGAAAATCTACCTGCTGGGTATCCATTGCTGTGATGTTTGTAATAAATATCACAATATTTCATGTATGTGCACTTGTGCAAAGAATGCACAATAAACTTTATTATACAGGAATAGGGGATTTAAATGCCCTTACTATGAGGCTGCACACAGGATTTTAAATTGGGGGGGTTAAATGGTTCACCAATAAGCTACTGCAGTGCATGGTGAGTTGGAGCATGTGTAAACCTCGATGCATGACAGATGAAGGATAAGTTACATAATCATGTTAACTTTAAATGGCTCTAGTTTCTATTGTAATTGTAGGATGAATGATAGTTTTCATGCTTGCGAATATCAGGTGGAACATGCAGTCACTTATCAAACATAAATGCATTGACCTTTGTAAAAACAATAAATGATATGTTATTAACTTATGTTTACTGTCATTTGTTATGAATATAATTTGTGATCCCACGAAAGTTTGTTATGCTAAGATTTTACTGTAATATAAGACAGATTTGTGATATCAAGACATATAGTATACTGCATTAATTCTTTATGACGGAACAGTTTTCCCATGTCAAAAGCACATTATAACAGGGATTTAACTGTTCTGCTATAAAGCAGAGTGCCATAATAATGATATTGAATGGGTTAATAATAGTATACACTGACATTGATCACAGAAAACTGTAATATTTGAAAAAAATATCTTTCAATAACTTCAAAGATTATAATACATTAGATTCCAGAAAAGAGGAAGGGAAACATGTTTTGGGTTAGCCATATATGGTAAGTAAAGTTTGTCCCGCTACGTGCCATACAGGCGCTTGGGGTGAGAGGAGGTATAGCTCCTCTCTTTCTTGACCTCGGCACCAGATGGGGTGAGTGGTCAGCATCACGCCCCGGCCGGCTTTACCCCCGGGAAAGGACCCCGGTACCCATTGTAGAGGAGGCTGGGTGGGCCCCAGAGTCAGAAAACTCCTCGGTCCCCATCAGGGATCGAACCCCGGTCGTCCAGCCCGTAGCTAGTCACTATGCTGACTGAGCTATCCCGGCTCATAGCCATATATGGTATAAATTAAAACTAAAAATGTTAAATAAAATAAATCATATAATCAATGCCTGCAAAAGAATACCATTTTACAGGATTTTCTCTATTCGCCATGCAACTTATAAATGTATTACCGTGTTAACTCTGCTTTCTGAACGGGCCTTGCATATGTCGGTGTGATTGCATAAATCACTGGCAAATGGGGGTCGAGTCTTGATGGTTTCCAGCTCCTGCATTCTGAAGACAGTTTTGCTAACTGAAGAATGAAAAATCTTTTATAAAGTGTCTACTCTGTGAGATATCTGGTTTAATACACTCTCAGTATAGATCATGTTTCTGTAAAAGTAACTTACTGAAATTATGAAAACCAAGAGATGTGTGTAATAGCAGAAATTAAGTTTGAGATGTAGGTGGATAGATACTATGAGATCACTGGGACACAAACATTGAAGAATATGAAACACATAATTTAAACAAAGTACAAAAATAAAGGGTTGTATTCTCCAGTCATACTCACATTTTGTTTAAGAGCTGCAATTTCTAATTCTGAAGATACTGATTCAGATAGACCTATTGTACCTGAAATGGAGTGTTTTAAGCAACTTAATTTACATATGAATTATAACACTGAAAGTTTCATATCTCCTTATAATATGAATCCATAGG
The DNA here is from genome assembly GCF_000696155.1 of Zootermopsis nevadensis. The sequence continues at coordinate 241,285 of NW_019059782.1, read as the reverse complement.
TCCCAATTATCTGCTCATGTTAACATATTTTCTGTTAGTAACTGCATTTTGCATGATTCTTAAACAGCACTAAGTAATCTCTTGATGGCAGTACTTTGTTTTCTGTATGGTAGGGAATGAATTTTTAAATATTATTTAGCCATGCCTTAGCTTCAGATGATTAATAAAAATAGGAATCTAGGAGTAAAAACTAAAAGTCAGAGGTAACACTGACAGACAAGAAAATTAACTAATTAACTTCAGACAGGGCCTGCTGGAGAAATCCAGATTGGCCCAACATGCGTATGAAGAAGATCATCATGTCTGTTGGGATGGAGCCAGGGTGTTATTAACAGAACCCAATACCATCTACAGGAAATACAAGGAGGCAGCACACATGGCACCACTTGCCAATCCTATCAGCCAGCCTAGTTTGGATTTATCTCTTATTTGGATTCCGGTCATCTCTAAAGAAGTTCAAGTTGTGCATCGAGTTTCAAATTAATGTTCATTTGTATTTATTCCCACATTTTGTGAGTTTTTGCTTTATTTGGCTTTATCGTGTTTAACGAATTTTATTTCTACTATTTTATTCTTTTACATCCCATGGATGGATGGTGTGGTGATGTCTTTTTATTCAGGGACTTTCACTTTTTTACTTTGTCTGGAGATAGGGATTAGCTCTATCTAGTGGGCCCAACAAAGTAGGAACCTGAAGACGGAGATAGAGCCCCATCTCCGAAACGTCGTTTTACGTTTTATATTTTACTAGATGGATAATATCCAAGAAAATTAAAACAGACTGCTCGACATTACTATACTTCCATTCACCTATGTATTGGAAAATTGTAGGTATTGGAAGTCTAGGTAGTGAATATTTAGGTTAAAGGTGAATCATATTTCCATAATCTGTAAATAATGAGCTCATTTAGTCTTTACATTAGATGAATCATTATAGCTCAGCCAGAACTGTGGCAAAGTATGGAATGGATTGTAGTAGTTCACTTCTTGAAAAGAGCATTTGGGTCTTTCTCTTCACCATGGTCCTGTATCCCATCCTGCTTCCTATCCAGTGGTACCAAGGCCACATTTTTCCTTGAATAAAGAGCATAAATCTGCTCTTTCATTTCCATCCACGAAACTTAACTCTATAAGCCCAGTGATAATTATATGTACCACCTGCTTAAACAGTAACCATTTTACCCATAGAATGTATTTATGGGTTTGATACAATTCTCAAGGGATTTCTGTAAAGAGCATTAACCAAATGATCTTTGTAGGGGAGGATTTTCTCTGTGGTTGGAACTAAATCTTAATTGAGCTTCAGATTCAAAGGGTTAATGCCACTCCCCATAATGAGAGGTCATTCGACTTGTGTTGGGGATTTCAATGATAATGGGATCAGTGGAAAGTAGATGAAAAATAGACACACTTGTTTTGACCTTCTGTCCCGCAAGCCTTACTTTCTGAAATATATCCTTTTGTGACAAGTTTTTTCAAAATATTCACTGACATAAAAGATACAGGATTGAAGCTGGAACCCTTATCCCCATGACTATCATACCCTGCCACTGAATAGGGCAACTTATACCATACACATGCAAAAGGGAAATCTTTGAAGCACATATTTATAAAATCAAGGACCACTGCATGAAAGGGAAAGACATCTACTTCCAATCGATCCCATTTTCATTCAAATTCCTGGCCCAAGTCCAATGACCCATCCTTGTAAGTTTTCACTGTATAAACACACGATAACTTCATGATAACTATGCTTTTTATGTTTGTGTAGGAGTATTGCAGGTTATTAGTAGCAGTACAGCATCACAGTTTATTGAAGACAGTGCTTGTGAGTAATAGTTAAATATTAAGTAAAAATTCCAGGCTTGGAGTGTCTGGAAAAGTTTTGAACATAGGGCTTAATGTATGACAAAAGAAAAATGACAATGAAGATCAATTAGAAGCAAGCTTCAAGAACTTGTTGCACCAGTTGCCCCGTTTGCATGATGTGTTGAAAAGCTGAGTTCATGCCACTTCAAAAGTGCTGAATTATGACCGCCTAACTTTCCTACCTCTATTCCGTAGACTTGTAAACCATATTATCACAATTACAATAGTAAGTACAAGCAACAGCCTTCTTTTCATTCCCATTTCTTGTGATGATACTGTCAAGTTTAAATTATTTTGTTTTATTTCTTGAAGCATAACTCACAAAGAATTTACTACAGGCCAATTTTTTGCTTGAACTGGCTACCTGCTCATCACTTTCTCTCATGTAGTAATCACAATACAACATTCACATCTTTTATTGCTTTTATTATTGCCACAGTTGAGTATCCGATCACCCCGCCTACGCATACAGTACACGAAACAGCAGGTTATCTATGACACCAACATAGCAGTTTACCAGGTTGGCCAATGTTCTGCATTGTTAAATTATTGCCTTTTGTGCTAGTGAATATAGTTCTCGTTTATGATGGGAAGCATATTGTATATAAATTCTTTATTGCATAGTTGGAAACGTTTATTTATACTGGATTAAGAATTTGAAATAAATGTCAACGAGTTTATATACTGGCAAACCACCTGGGTTGCTGATAGAGGAGACAAAATAAGTTAAAAAAAGGGCGATGCACATATTAAATTTCTCTGTTATGGTAATTCATTCATTATACCTAGTTCTTTTCTGGCAGTTGAAAATTCACATTCATTGTGCATGGTTTATTCCTATCTTAGTATAGTCATACACATACTGTTTTAATTTGGACTGTGACATTTCGTTCCGCACAAATCTGCCATTCGGGTTGTGACGCGTTTTAGGCTTAGATTAAGATTTGATGGATCTCGTTCCCCTTCTTTCACTCTCTTGTCCTCTATCTTTGAGAAATGTTCGTATTATCTGTGGGTAGAATATCTATGCTCAATACATCACGGTTAGCAATCTGCTGTGTTAAGCGAGGTTAGCGGAAGTGGACTGCCAACATAGATAGCGAACAACGCGCAAACTTTGCTCAAACTTAAACGCAATACTTTTCACTGTAGGATTATTGGAATTACCATTGATTTATCATTATAAGTCAGAATTTTGTATGAGTTATAATTTTAAAGTTAAACGTAAGTTGGCGAAATAGGTTAGTTACAGATTGCGTTTGTACTGTTATTGGTCATCAATGACTGTTTAACAACATTGGTATTAATAGATCGTTTTTAAGACTTTCTGTTGATCAGCCTTCTGTTATCATAAGAGATGTAAGTTATCAAATCGAAACACCAACAAGAAAGATATGAAGTGTACGTAAAATGTAGATCATTAATCACATTTTCTGAGATGCATCTTTTTTTTTTCTTGTTTCAGGAAGGTAATTGTCAGGAGCGTGGAAGAAAGATGAGTCGGCCTTGAACTTACAAATTATTTTAAGAAATTCGAAATACTAGCAGGGAAACAGATTCAGTGACTTTAGTTGTGGTTGGTTAGCAGAGAACTGGTAGAAGTCTCTGGAATGGTTTGGAAATTAACACAAATTGTTTCTGTGCACCAAGAGTTGGCCTTGTATTCAAGGAGTATACCATAAAAAATTAGTTAAATTAGGGTAAGATATAATGATTACAGATGTAACTTGAATGGGAATTATGACACCTGTTGTGTCAGTTTGACGTTTTTTAAAAATTTTTGTTCCTCGGAGTTTTAAGACGTTATGAATGAAGTAGAACATCAGCACTACACAAACGTTGTTTAACCTCAGCTCTCAGTCTTCATGTGTTTCGTCATATAACCCAAGATGTGTTTCGTAAGTATGGCACACATCTGTTACATTTGTGTGGCTTCAGGGTCGCACCACATCCATTGACATGTAAAAATCAATAATCACCAAATCATATTTAATACAGTGTCTTTCCAAATTACTTCCATACTCAGATTTAATGTCCCTTTCAGACTTGAAGTGTCATGTGTGTGTAAGAACAGAAGGTATGAAATATAAATGGTTTTGTTTAAGTGTGAGAGTGTAAATTGGATAGTGATGTGTAGTACATAAGAATAATGTGCTGAGAAGTTGAGAGACCTCTTTTTTAAATATCCTTCTGAAGTAACTGTATCCCATTTCTGTGTTGTCAATGCATTGTTTGTTTACAGTTTCTTAACCATTTTTTAAGAAAGTGTATAAATTTCAAGGAAGTGTGAGAATTAGAGAAGGGTATTTACATTATGTAAAATAATGATGTAAGAAACTGTTTAATATAATATTATACATAGCACTTATGTTTGACATAAATGTTACAATATATGTAGTAGTAAACATCAGGTGTCTGAATGTGACATTCATCTGAACCACAAAATAAGTTGCATTGGAGAGCACAGGACAGCACATTAATTCTTCCTGTAGTGGATGAGTGGATTCTAGTGCATGTTAAATTATTGTCATGACTAGATCACACTCATCCATCAAAAGAAGATGGTCAACTGTTTCCAGCTGAATGGAATATCCAGTTTTCATTTGTGATGTCTTTGGATTGATTTTTGTGGCTGAGGTTTCTGATTGAGGTTTGTACAGTTCTCTTTAATCTTTCCATGTATGGTTAGGATATATGGTTTACGTGCCATATTGGAAAAGATTGTAATATTCAAAATTGTAAAATTTACTGTTCATTTTTAAACAAGGAGGGTGTCAAGCTTGAGCAAGTTAAATGGGAGTTAATGTAACTGCGCTTCTGGCAGTGGCTGGAACTATGATAAAGTATCAATGTTACCGCAAGATTGCTTTTGTAGTGTGAAGATGGCTGGCGTTATAACCTCAATTCCTAAGCAAGTTTGGCTTTTATTACATTTTAACTGCCGTCACAGTAATTGTAGTAGTTTTCTTAGCTGCTGATAGATGGCAGCACAATAGTGCGTGACGACGTGCGCCATGTGTGTTGCCAACTTTTACCCCTGAGACTATGATACGTATGAAGTCTTACATATGATACGTATGTTGGTATTCCCTGTATGTAATCGGTGTTTTCTATGTTGCTTATTTCTAGACTAAACCACAGTAAACATGGCGGACATTGATTTGAACGTCGACAGCCTTATCCAAAGACTCCTGGAAGGTACGTTGTAGTTTACAGAGTGCCAGCAAAATTTACTGGAACTGAGTTTGTAATAAGTTTTTTTAGCTGTTAAACATATTTATTTAGTACTCACTGCAAAAGAGTTATGTATTGGATGCATTCAGTCTCGTTATATAGAGCAGACTGTAAAGCATTTGCAGAAACCTACTGTAAGTTTGTAGCATAATAAATTTCTTTTACAGTAAGGGGATGTCGCCCAGGGAAGTCCGTGCAGATGACCGAAGCCGAGGTGCGAGGACTGTGCCTCAAATCTCGGGAGATTTTTCTACAGCAGCCAATACTTCTTGAATTGGAAGCACCTTTGAAAATTTGCGGTGAGTTTATTTATAGTTGCATATTTAGGTATGAATCGCGGTGGATGGGGTGTTTTTAAATGTTAAAGAAACACTTAATGAGCCGGCGTAGCCCAGTTAGTATAGTGACTGGATGACTGGATGACTGGGACACTATCCCTGATGGTACAGAGGATTTTTCCTCTAGCCTCTGCGTCCAGGCTAGTTCTGGGGCCCACTCAGCCTCCTCTCCAATGGATACTTGGGTCCTTTCCCAGGGGTAAAGTGCAGCGTGATGCTGACCACTCATCCCCATCTAGAGCTAAGGTCAAGAATGAGTAGGAGCTATACTATCCCCCCAAGCACCTGCATGGCATATAGTGGGACAGCTTGGCTTTTTTACTTTACTTTAAAGAAACACTTATGATACAGTATTGATGAGTGAAGCAACTATGAAACAGTGGATCGTAGAAAAATGTTCCAGAGAAGAACAATACTTTTCTTGTCACTCTAGACAGTTCAGTTCCTGTAACTGCTGGTATTGGTCTACTTAAACATGTTAGATGTAATTCTGCATTTTATTTCTCTTTAACCATAAATATTTAGTTACTGTATGTAATTTTGTCTTCTGTAGGTGATATTCATGGTCAGTACACTGACTTGCTGCGTCTGTTTGAATATGGTGGTTTTCCACCTGAAGCAAATTATTTGTTTCTTGGAGACTATGTAGACAGAGGCAAACAATCTCTTGAGACAATCTGTCTCCTGCTAGCCTACAAGATAAAATATCCTGAGAACTTCTTCCTACTCAGAGGAAATCATGAGTGTGCCAGCATCAACAGGATATATGGATTTTATGATGAATGTAAGTTTTTACAGTTGATTGTTTTGCTATTAGCAGTTTGCAAGCCAACTACTTTTGAAACTGATTATTAACAGTTATTATGTGTGCTAGGTAAACGCCGCTATAACATAAAATTATGGAAAACGTTCACCGATTGCTTCAATTGTTTGCCAATTGCGGCCATTATTGATGAAAAGATCTTCTGTTGCCATGGTGGACTGAGTCCAGATCTACAGGGCATGGAACAAATTCGACGAATCATGCGACCAACTGATGTCCCAGACACTGGTGAGTTTTTTTTCCTGAAAATATTGAGAATGGATACTTCTTATTTCTTTATCCTTTCTTGTACTTATCTTTATTCTCTCCATTTGAGGCTTCCAGCAAAGATTGCTATGTTAAACTGAAGAGACTTCCTTAACTGAGTATTGAAAACTGTTCTGAGGAATAGAACCACTGTGCATAGTTAAGTGCCCATAATTGTTCAATAACTCACTGTTTTTTTAGATATTTCCATTTCTAAGTTGAGAGGATAACATGGATTTGTTCTCCATCTTTACCCTTCCTTCTGAGAGCTTATTTCAGGGGTGAACATAAGGGGAACATGAGATTCTTCATTTAAGCCATAATTTTTTAACACTTTATTGTACACA
>NW_019059782.1:198083-234398 GCF_000696155.1 Zootermopsis nevadensis | reverse complement strand
ATATGTAAAATGAAAGACATGAACTGCTTATGATGTATGGATTGGTTTCTTATGTTTCTTCATCAAGACATGAATTTTACAATATCAGTTTATAGAGTGTGTTTCAATCATTAGGATTTTTATGAAAAAATACTCAATGCAGACCTTAGCAATTTGTGTTAATTACTTTGCTTTTGTTTTCCATCAGGATTGTTATGTGACTTGTTATGGTCAGATCCTGACAAGGATGTCCAGGGTTGGGGAGAGAATGATCGTGGAGTCTCATTTACATTTGGTGCAGATGTTGTCAGCAAGTTTCTCAATCGACATGATCTTGACCTCATCTGCCGGGCACACCAGGTAAGAAAGTGCAGTTCTTTTCTTAAGGATGGAAATTTTATATCACCTGTACAAAAATTGAACTGTGGTATGCATATAAATACAGTCTTAACTTTCCTCATTATGGATCATTATGTGTCTTTTCATTTGTGTAAAGTTAACAAGATATGTTCATTTTGAACGGGATAAATTTTAATTTGGATTCTAGTCAGTGAATTTTTCATTTACATATGGAATGCAAAAGATGACAATTTACTAGATGCTGGTACTTGAAGCTAATAAAATTGTCTTTAGCCCTTCATGTGTAGTTGACTTAACAAAGTTAAACTTGTGAACAGCTTCCATGTTATCATCTTATTTGTCTTAAAAGTGACCAGAACATCATAAGTAAAGTATAGTTTTTGCAGAATAGATTTGTTATTGCTTTCATGCATCAGGAATTGGTTAAACATAAAAAAAACTAAGAGACAGGATATATGGTGTATTTAATTACTCTCTTTATCCGCTAACAAGTTGGTTTTCAGTGCTTGAGGGTATTTGCTGTATGTGATAGCAATTACCTTTATATAACTCCAGTTTGTATCTGTTGCAGGTTGTGGAAGATGGTTATGAGTTTTTTGCAAAACGCCAGTTAGTGACACTGTTCTCAGCTCCTAATTATTGTGGAGAGTTTGACAATGCTGGTGGCATGATGTCAGTGGATGAGACACTTATGTGCTCATTTCAGGTATGAAGGCCTAACTGTATGGAAGATGAATATGTGCAGAATTAGGTCACACAGGAAACTTACATTTCTTGACTTAATTGGTCATTGCTGAATTTGTTTGCTATACATTGGTCCCTTGCCGTCGATTAACGATGTTTTTATTAACAATCTGCCTCTAATAGGGTCCAGTTGTTTCTATCAGTGATAAATTTTTATTAACAATATGTTTATTATATCACATGACCCTCAATTTTGGCCAATTAGAGCGCTCCTAGGTGGGCTCAGCAGACTTTGGCTAATCAGTGACCCTTGCCTTTCATTGTCTGATGTATATTGCTTGTGGAAACAGCTATCTTGAATACTTTGTTTTTTTAACTTAAATTAAGCTGGAAATATGGAAAAGTATGAAAGAGGTATAGAAATAAGTGCTCTCAAGCCAGTGATTCCTAAACCTCCACCATCCGTGAAAATTAATTTTCTCCCACCCCAACTTCTCCATGAAACACTTAAGCCATCCATTCTTTTACCCTAAGGAAAGTATTTTATATTTTATACTCTATGCACTAATTTATGCTATAATTTTTTATTCATTGTTTATCCATGTTCCTGTATATTAATGCTTTAATATGTTCATATATCCTATATTTATTAAAATTGCTTATTTGAATATTATAAATTATGTATTTAGGGTGAAAAGTTGACTTCTGATTGTCTTGGATTGAATTAAGCCTTTAATTCCTACATGTGATTAACAATCATTTCAATTAACAATGTTTTTTGTTGAACCAGTTTCTATCGTTAACCAAGTGAACACTGTATTATATTATTATTAATTAGAATATTCTTCAGCTTGTCCAGTGAATCAAAATATATGCTAATATAATACAGGGTTGAATGTTGTGTGGAAGGTGTTTAGGGCACTAGTTTGTGAAGTACAGGATATGCTGTTTACAATGCAACCACCACACCATGTAGTAGACTTTCTGAACATACTGTGTGACACTTGTGATGTGGTCACGCTGGTTTCTAGGCCACTACTCACCATTTGCACAAAAGCTGTGCATGTGTTAATATGCTGTGAACATATGTTCATTCTTGAACATTAATCAGCATTAAAACTGTTTGCATTTAGTGATGGAATTGAAACTTCTGGTCATTAGAAATAAAATGTATAATTATTTTTGCCATCCCATCATATATACTGAAGGACTTAAAGAATGGTAGGCATACTAATTTCTTTCTAGAACTTCTTGGTTTAGTTATAGATTCTAAATTGTGAAGTTAATTGATGAAGCTGTAATGGTAATGTGATAAAATAGAGAGACTTTTATGTTGCTTTTGTAGATCTTAAAGCCATCAGAGAAGAAAGCCAAGTATCAGTACAGTGGTATGAACTCTGGACGACCATCCACCCCACAAAGGAATCCAACCAAGAAGAAATAACTTGTTTCCAATGAAGGTCAGTGACAGAAATGATTCTGTAACCTGTTTAGTGTGTCTCCTGACCTGCTTTAATTTGTGTTTTCTAGCTTGAATTTGTCATTATTTGAACTTGTTTAATCTGTATGATTAGGGGATCGTTTAGGTTGTGTCTGTTTTGTTTCATACATTTAATCCTGATGAAGATGCCTCCTTATTCTATCCTCCAGGTAAGGGTAATAGCTGTGAATGCACTGAATAAGCAGTCATGGATAACCAGGGAGGGTGGTAGTGTGTTTTTGGGTTGCATGTGGAGCTACTAGCTTGCCACCTTAGAATATTTTTGGAGGCTATGGTTCTTCACAAAATGTTTTTTAATTATACTTACACTGAATCAAATACTTTGTCAATAATCTACTTATTACAGTCAGCAGATGTCACCTGGACAAAGTTTTGATGGTCCAGATTCAAACTTCCTTTTCTTTTACTGTTAGTAATATCATAACAAATAACCTGTCTAATTGTAGTCTTTGTTGATGAGTTTGTAATAGTGCAGCCTCTTATAGTAATAGGTTTTTAGCTCCATGCATAATCCTCCAACTGGAAGAGCTCTTCTCATCTGTTGACACAGCTGTGCTGTGTATCTGAAGACCAGGTTTGTCTGCAACCTGAGGATGCATTATGTAGTAGCAAGAAACAGCATAAAATATCTCATAATAAAACAACATACTGCAGGGTCTCTAGTTTGACACGAGTCTAGGTCCTGTACAGTATAAGGACAAGCTTCCTATGCAGTAGAACAGAAGCAAATTATTAAGTGCCCATTTCTCCCTACAGAATTACCTTTGTCACAGTGAAGTTGTCATTTTGGAATAATGGAAATTTGACTAACGAATTGTCTGTCGACCAAGCCTAGGTGTAAGCTCCATATTAGCTACCTGTACTATGAAATAGGGAAACTGGACATGCTACATAAATAGAATTATGAGCACAACCTTCTGTGAACTGCCTGAGTGGTCTAGTGGTTAGCATGCTAGCTTAGTATTTGGAAGGTCTTCACTTTGATCCTGACCATGGTTACTGACAATACAGGAGAAAAATGTCACTATAATAACAACCGTTCACCTGGAGATGTGAGTAAAGCCAGCTCCTGAAATGGTACACTTATCATATATACGTGAGGCAGTGGACAATGTCCAATATTGTGTTTCTGTAATTCTCAGCATACATTATTTTGTTTCAGGTGCATCAGATTAATCTTTCAGATAAAGAGAAGACTACTATTACATCTATTTTCTATTTACAGTAACTTGTAATCTGTGATGATGATGATATTTTGCTATGAAGAGTGAAAAAAAAATCCCCCCCCCCTGTCCGCAGCCCTTATGTGTAAAGGAACTACATAAGCACTTGTACAAATCTCTGTATCTTCATTCCCATGGTCCTTCCACTTCAGTAAGTGCCATGCCTTTCCTCTTTTTCTTATTTGTTGATCATTAGTGAACTAAAGGTTCTAACTGCATTGCACTAAGCAGGAATTCATTATAATGTTACTACTTAAGCATTTGTTACATATATATATGAAGAAGGTGATTTGAAAAACCACCATGAGGCTAATTCAGTAATGTTAATTTACGTGAGGGAGGAATGCTGGTGGTAGTGTTATATCTTTGTGAGCTTTTTAAATTATTTACAGAATAATTATTTGATTTAAATGAGTACCATTTGTGTCACTTTTAAGCCTTGCCCAAAGTTGTTATTATTGTACATAATTCTGTTTATAAATCTGTATTTGTTCATGGACTAAAGTAGGAATTCTGAGTACTTATAATAGAGAGACAAAATTAACATATGAAGTGTTTGTAAACATGTCCTATATGAATGTGAAATAATGAATGTTTCTTTTCTTCATATCTTGTCTTGAGTCATTTCTCTGATGCACATTGAATTTTACCTTGAAGGGGGAATCACAGACAAGTGTCTCTGCACATATGAAAGTGTTACAGTTGATTTTCATGTAAAAGGTATGTATATTTTTTAAGATATAAACATTCCTTACTTGAAATAATAATAAAAGTAAGGTGAGAAAGGAAAGCACTCTTATCAGAGTAGTGATGAAAGAAGAGTACCAGATAATTGATTCATAGCTGTAAACTTTGCTGTCATTTCCAAAATTAAATATCTCTACATCCTTTTCATTGTTTTATGGTATTGTTATTGTAAGTGCTCCTTCATTTCTTAAGTAATCAGTTTGATGATCATTTTCTATACATTGCATTGTCAGTATGGTATAAGTAGGTACTTGTTTTATTTCCTTCTAGAGACACCTACAGATGATAATAAGTCAGTATCCTCACTTAATATCACACACTATAACTATTTAAACCTGTTCCTTACTCATTCAACTTGCAGTATAAAGCCTCTATAATTTATATTTTTCGTCTTTCAAGGTAATTTTAAATGACTTTTTTGAACATGTAGCTGTTTGAACTGCATCATTAAATAATAATTATAATTATTTTTACAGACTTAAGTTAGTTTAATATAACTGAAAGCAGGCTCATGTGAACATAGTAATGAACTTTTGGGTTCCATAAAATGCAGGGTATTTCTTGGCTAGCTGTTCGATTGCAGCTTTTCAAGAAGGAATCTGATTCATGGAGTTAGTGTCAGTGTGAAATTTTAATGGGCATGTGTTTTTACTAGCGTTTGTAAATGGTCTGGATTAGTTAAACCTTGACAAGATCATTAACAAGGATTCTGTTTTAAAATTTATAAGAAGAAGCTTGAAGCAACATATTCAGATGAAACTTACATAATCATAGTAAATTATTCATTTTAGTGTATGACACAAGCCTTCTATTTTTTTTTCTCCTTCCTTCTGCTATAGTGTGCATGTAAAGGGAACAGATGAAATATAAACTGTTTTGGTCTTTCAAACTTGATGGGGCATTTCATTGGTGCTGACACAGGTGTGTGTGTTATCCTGTTGTGCATTCTGGTCACAATATTGTTAAAGTCATCAAAAGAGATCATAGTGGAGTGGACATGTAGTTCAGATAAAGAAAATACAGGAGGTAGGAGAAATTATTGGATTATATCCATTTGGAAGACTGAGAATGTAGAGGTTCGGAGTTGACTTATATATATAGACTGGGCAAGGTTAATCCCATAAGTCTGTGTTTATGAAGATGTGGTAAATATATATTTAATGAAGTTAATAAACTATTTTGTATGCTACATGCTTAGTTTTTCCCTTTGATGTACTTGGAAAATGTATTGAGTTTTAAAAAAGTTGGCCTATCACAGGTAAAATACAGTCACTTGCATAAGTGTTAAATTTGTATTCTGTTTATAAATATGGCTTATATTAGGATGTACAGATAATTATATTTAGTATATTTAAATGAATTCCAAATTAAAATGTTTAAGAGAGAAAGTTCTGGCTTAAAAACACATTTTGTTTGGTATCTTGTGTGTTTATTTATATTCCAATGTGTTTTAAAATTACTTTGCACATTTACTTTTGCATGTCACCAAATCCAGGTTACAAGAAGAAATATTGTAATCATAATAATTTATTTTATTTAGTGACGATAAATATACACAAAAAACATTGATTTAACAGTAAAAAATGAACATTGCCTCATATTTTGTTCACTGACAAAAGAAATTACATGTGCAAAACATTTATTTTTTTGTACTTTGGTTATGTTAAAATGCTGCTTCAGTTGCAAGAATCGCATACTGTCAAGTGAATCAAGAAGGATGTGGAAGGAACCAGCCATGGTCTGTTTTAAAGTACTGCATGTTTTTCAGCTGTAATATTTAATTTCTGTATGGTTGTAAGTATATGTATTGGACTTGCTTGTAGGTTTTGCTTTTCATTGTTGATAATTGTAAATAAAATGGGACCATGTATTGCCACACAGATTCTAAATTAAAATTCTAATATTCACTGTTAACCACCTGACACCACAATGAAGTCTTCTTGATGGATTGGCCATGTAATTGTAGAGTTTCATTCAAACATTTCAGAGACTGTCTCTTCTTATCATCATGTGGTGAGTGACATGATTGTCTGTTGTATCTGTACTCACAACTGGCTCTCAGCATGTCCTTGTACATGGACAGCTAATATGAACAGTGGGTGGAGTCAAGTGATAGCTAGCAGTTCAGGCAAAGCAACAGCACACACTGTGTAATGACTGACCACCTGATTCTGAGCACTGTTCCTATTGGCTTATCTGTGGACAAGCACACAGGGCTCCATTATGTGGCAAATTCATGGGAAGACTTATACATCTGACCCTCTCATGAAAATCATTGTAAATTCACTCACTGTATATGAACTTGTATTGTTTCTGTCTAGTACTTCTTGCATGCTTTAGTAATTACAGTACATATTTATGTCTGGCAGCTTTTTATTAGAGCAGCTTTAAGAGTTAATAAATTATACATAAGTGATCCCTGTTGTTGATACAGCATTATTAAATTGTACAAGAATAAAACATTCTCTGTATTTGTGGACAATGGAAAAGAGGTAATTAATGCTCATGGTACAAAACATATCCTGACAGTAACACTGCAGAAGGTAGTTTTGTATTGTTGCAATAATGTCAGAGGAATAATGTTTTGCACTGTAATAGTTGTTTCTGACAGCAAAATGGCATTGATTTTCCAATATTAGCCATCAACCAATGTCTAGAAGTACTATGTTATGGAGTTTCAGCTGTATAATTTTCTAAGATTTTTAAGAACAGAAACAAAGAGTGGGATGAGAATTGGTTATTATATGCTTTCACTGAGTTTATTATATGTTGGTAAATAAAGCTTTTTTGGGAGATGCAGAGGTGTGTAGTCTGCTATAAGACTGGTAGTATGGAAAGCCGCATGATCGTGGTTATGGCTCAAGTTCCCATAAAAGCACAAGTATGTGTTTTAACTATATAATTTATTAAAATAATACGAGATAAAAATTCGCTAAAACTATTATTTTCCATTAAAATTATTCATTGCTGGCTTGTGATATGTTCCCCAACATTGTTCTTCACTGTGTTTACTTTATGATAGTTGTAGTAGAGATCAGAAGAGTATTGCAGATCATTATATCCAGGTATATCAGTCCATTCTCAACCTGGTTAGAGTTTCAGAGGCAAGTTTAGTGAGGTGTTAAACATAACCATTATTTGTGACGTCTGCTTATTTGCAATGTAAGATTCATTTGAATCATTATCCCTTATCTTTATTTGTATTGCAAGATAAAAGAATTTGAAGTTGGTTTCACTAAGTTAGGATAGTTTCCATATAGTTTTGACCCAACCCCATATGTATTTTTACCTATAAAATTTTAATTATTTTTCTGGGATGCTGTTTTGTTTTAAAAGTCATTGTCATATGTTTAAAAACTATATGTAATATTGAAGTAGAATTTGAATTTCTTGGTTAAAATAGTGTTTAAGTATGTTATAGTGTCATATTTTCTGGGGCATTAAAAATTATCTTTGAATGTGAAAAATGTTGGAACAATAAATTAATGAGTGTTTATTTTACCTATGTAATGATAGTTTAGCAGAACCATTTCCATTGTCCTTTAAGAATGTAATAATGAGTTGCAGCTTTTTTCTGGTGTCTGTTTTCTGTCTATCCCCATGTTTCAACTTGAACTGCTAGATGAAGTTTGATATTTGAGGTCCATCCAAATTGTAGACCATTCTAGTTTTCATAAATGTCTTTTCATAAGTATACATTCATGTGGGATTAATTACATATAATAAATCTATTTTAAAAGAAAGTTGTCTAATAAAGGCTTGTTTATGTATGCTTTCCTCTAAAGTGAGCAGATAAGTCTTGACATATATTGAATCTTCCTCCAAAGACATTTCCACATTATGTGAATCATCTTACAGCTAAGCCTTTGTCTTGCTACACCTTCTTAGTGTCATACCATGTTTGACATATTTCCATAAATCTGTTGCCGCTTTGGTCTGTGTCCTTACTGCACATTTTTTTAATCATCATCAGCCTTTATAGAGTTGGCTACATTTCCCTATATGTATGCATTTCAGTGTGCTTGCTGCCTCAACCATGGGGTCTCTCATGATATAGCCACCAAATCTGAAACTCAAATCTCTACCAGATCACATGTTGCAATGTCCAAAGAGAGCAGCTAATTTATGGTCTTCTTTATTACTCTATATTATTTTCTCCATTCTCTGGAATATGCTTGACGGCACTCGCCAGCCATTCACACTCCAGGTGGTGATTCCTTGCCTATTCGTTTCTCATGCTGGGTTGTGCCGAACACTTACAGAGAGGCCAGAACAATCGGACAATCTGTCTTTGCGTGCGGAAGGAACTGCTACTTAATATGCTTTACTTGTCTTTCGTATTCTAAACTACGAAAATATTTTTCGTTGATGAAAGTGTTTGAGTATTTAATCCAGTAGGATTTGAGTGTTTCACGGCGCTACAAGCTACACACTAACGATGGGGGGATTTAATCCCTTTATTTGCCGTACTATATAATTACTAATTCAAAAAGTTATATTTTTTATTTGGAAGATTAACATAAAAACATTATACAATGCAAACAGCGAACTATATAATTATTCACAACTACCAAAAGATTATCATTAATACAGCGATGTCATTTAATGGCAGGACCATCTTTTATAGATGCCATGAGAACTTAACAGGCTGCGTGGCGCATAACCGAAGGCACATCACAGGTACAAATTCTATGGACGAGGGAAACAACAAATAGGCGGAAGTGGCGGATGGCGATGCTTTAATGTTTAAAGCGGCGTGCGATGGATGTGCTATCTGTTGCGTAATATTCGTACTACATTATTTGTTTAGAGCTTCGTTGCGTTTTATAATAAGATGTTCTGTGAAACTTAAGGTTTTGTAAGCTTGAAAGCGCATGATTATCGAGGCCAATAACTGTAAGTTATACATTCATAAACCATAATTGTACTTAATTACATTGGAGAACTTTTAAAGGAGTGCCTCACCCCAGGACATGGTTCAAAGGGCCATAGTATCCCTTGGTGGTGACGTACTGTATGTATGTAGTAATTCAGTTCTTTATTCCACAATTGTAAATGAACGTCTTTTGATGTGTACATATCTTGTAAATGAATGGAACTTTATGTTTCTAGAACTTAATTAAGGTTGCGTGTCATGGAGGTCGTCAAATCAGAAAAACCAGTGAAGGACAGAGGAAACAAGGTGACTTCAGTAATTTCTGGCAGGTTGACTGAAGATACAAATAATAGTGATGACTGTGGTGAGGAAAGTGTAGGTAAAACCGCTAAATTACATAATGGTGGAGAACAAGTTGTCACTTCAGAGGATAGCGTAGGTGATCCGAAATCCAAGAAGAAAGAAAGTGGAAATACCAAGCATACAGATGCACAGGACTCAGAATATGCTTCAAACAGTGATGAGAAATGGCAGTTGCAACTTGATTTATCCGATTCAGCCAGTACTTCAGATAATGATGGAAGTGAAGTTGAAGCCAGTGAAAGAAATGGAGAGAATATGAAACGGGGAGGTAATAAAAGTCCTGTGAATTGTAGTGATGCTGAAGATTCTGAGGACTTTATAGGCTTTGAGATGAATACAGCATTATTACAAGGTTCTGCAGTGGTTTTGACAAAACTGATTGGTAAGTCAGTGAATTTTTTTTCTAATGGCATGATTAACTTATAGAAAATATTGTGGGTTTAAATTGTATATAAGATTGTTTTATTGTTTGCTGGTAGTATATAAGGCTGTTATTTAAGAAGACTGGTTACTCTTATCGAGTATGTTCTTGAACATGGTTTTAATTGCATTCAGATTACTTATTGAAGGATTGGTTCAGGAGATTTATTTTACCCTTCATTTACATGTTTCATTATTTATTGTCTACACATCACTTTCGGTTCTAACATTATATTTAAACATTCACTTCTTACCTCTATAAATCAAAACCATTACAAAGATCTGTTGGCTTGTGTTATATCTGATTCTCCCTTGTTATAGATTATTACAACCGAAGTAATGAAATTCTAACGTGTTCTTTTAGTTTAAATAATTTTCTCTCTTACTAGTGCCTTGCCTTTAAAGACCTGAATTTTTATTTTGTTAGAATTAATCTTTAAGATTTTAATTGTGCATTTAAACCAGTTAGTCATCAACAAATAAATGGTTAGTAATGTTTGATCCCAAATAGAGCAACAATTTTTTTGGGTTACTTTGTTTTCCCTGTCTCTTACAAGGTTTCTGTGTCTCATAGTAATTGTCTTTTATTAAACCCACAGAATTTTAATTAATGCACCTTATTACAGACAATTCTCATTTTTTATGAGCGAATACAGTTTTGTGTCAAGGTGTTAACTTCTTTCATACCGGGTTTTAGTTACTGTCGGTATAGTGTTAATACACTGTTACTATATAGTGTTACTGTGGTATATTTTATAAAACTTTAAGTGGATGATATGTAATCCAATTCAATCTGTAGTTTAAGAGTGCTCACAGTTTGAGAATGTGTACAGCCATTATTGGTAGAACAGCAGTTAATGCCACTCATTCCAGTTGGGAATTAATTTGATTATCTATGCTTAATATCAGGGCTGTGGAGTCAGTACTAAAACCGCCGACTGACTCCTTCATAAAAGCTCAATATGTATTAATAATGGTAAACCTACTAACATGGTACATTTTACCACAAGAGATTTCATCACCACCACGTTAATCATCAGGATACTTTTTAGACTTGTAACATATATTTAAATATACATATAATGGTTATTGCAAAAATCGTTTGATTTGTAGACAGTTTGTATTCTTAAGGTACCAGAGCCGAAGTTACAAAGCATTATTCCCACACCATGTGGCGCAATGTGTCATTGAATCTCCCTAAGTGTTAGGCCGCTGGCGGATCACATGGTAGCGAAAGAGTTCTTAAGATTTTGTATCAAGGTCGGAGTCAGTAAAAATGTACCGACTCCATCTAAAATTGCTTCTGACTCCATGACTCCGACTCCACAGCCCTGCTTAATGTAGAGAACTTGTCATTATTTGTTGTAGTTTGTTCACCAGTTAATGGGCAGTAGAGAGACCACCTGACAATATATTTAATTCAGAGGTTCAAACAAGTTGGACTGTGCCTCAGAGAAGCATATTGGAGTTTGTAAAATTCTGTTATAATCACATTTTTTCTTCTACAGGTCTTGCGGAGTCTGCATTGAAATGTGGAAGGAAAGATCCGTATGGTGCCAGCACATCCCAGGACTTCGAAGAACTGGAAATAAGTATGGAGGATAATGATATGGAAAGAAAATTGACTTCATACAGTACTGGCTCATCATCAAAGGTTTTCATTGATTGTGACAATGAAATGAATGTTGATGATTGTGAGGGTATGAAATTCTCTCTGAAGTTAATATCAGATGCAGATGACATAAGAATAAAAGACGAACCAATGGATGAAGATAGTTCAAGCAGGGACACCGATATAATGGGAAGTGGGGGAGAAGTAAATAGGAGGAGTCAACTATCTCACAGCTTTATGAAAACAAAAGAAGAAAATAAAATTGGTTCTGGTGATGATAGAGGTTCTGAGGCAAGGAAGAAAAGGAGGAAGAAAGCCAAAAAAAAATACAAGGAATTGCAAGAAGAGGACGAAGTTGCCAGCTTGACTGACACAAATTCAAAGATGCTGAGGGAAATGTCTGTGGATGTTTCAAGTTCTGCTCACGTTGCTGTGCCCCTTAAAACAGATTCTGTGTCAGGTATGTTTATAAGATGGTGTAGGTTACGGGTTTTCAAGATTTTCTAGTCCTAGGGTCACATATACCTTTTCTTATTGACTTGCAGTTTGCATTGAATGATTGGTGGGGGATTAACACAAAAAACAAATGTGTGAAAACCTTAACAGTGTGAGACAGGAATATGCCATTAAGATGTTACACATGCTTTTTACAACACAGTATAGGTTTTAATTTATACACAAGATATTGGCATACAAGTATGAATACATTTTTAACAGGTGTATTTACTGCTAGTGAAGAAGTATCATCTGAAGTGACTAGTTCAGCAGCAAGCAGTCCATCAGCTAGCTCTCGAAGCAGCGTAAAAATATCTGCTTCAGGTGGAAGATACATTCGTGGAGATTCTCCTGCTCTATCTTCAAGTGGAGGGAAGGGGAAAAAGGTCTTTGTGGACCTTTCTAATCCTGCTTACCTCAAACCATTTGAGTATGGTGTGTACTAAATTTTATTTAAAATAATTGCAATATGAATACAGTGTTTTCCCAGTCTTTTCAATATGGGACGGTATGACAGAAGA
This sequence comes from Zootermopsis nevadensis, assembly GCF_000696155.1. The sequence goes on along the minus strand of NW_019059782.1, from coordinate 221,617 downwards.
TTATGAACCACGTGATAACAAACATTCCCTGAATTAAGTCTTCTGGTTTGTGATGTCATGTAGTCTTATAGGTGGTTACCAACATTTCTCCAAAACCTTGGTAATGACTTACAAGACTTCATGGCATCACAAACTGGAGAGGCACAATTGATATGTTATGCTGTGAACCACAAAATATCAGAAGTGTATATATAGATTTATAGATCCTGTGATCTCAGAGGGAGAACCCATTATAAAGTCAATCCATTTAGCTCGGGTTAGTTCCTAAACAGTTAAATTCAGATTTAATTATACTGCTGTTCCCTGTTAGGTTGGAAGCGAGAACTAGTGTACCGCAACGCAAATGAATCGTCAATGAAAAAAATGGCTGATATCTATTATTATACTCCAACTGGGAAGAAAGCGAGGTCAAATCGTGAAGTAATGGAAAGTTGTAAGTATATTTTGGCCCAGTAGAATATTTAAATACTGCAAAATAATATTCCATTTTATATGATCATATGTAGTAGGAACAGGAAACAAAATATTGTTAAGAGATGAGCTTTTCTGCATTTCATTTATAGTTTGTCATCTTCAGTTTCATGTGCAATAATCAATTTATAGACCTACGATAAGTATTGCAAATTCTTGGCAGCTTCTGTTCTTTTAAACCCTCTGCCATTGCTCTTGTGGTTCTTACATTATCATTTTCCAGTACAAAGTTGTATTAAGGTATATTTAAATAGGTATTTATGGTTTTTAATTACATAAAATTCACCATCTGGTGGAAGGTATATTGTCAGTTGATGTGTTCTGGATTGTGATGTTACATAATATTGAAAGTGGTCACCATTATTTCTCACTGCTGTTAGAACATTAAGTCTCTGAAACCAAATAATGTTTAATTATTTTTTTCTCCCAGTGGAGGAGTCAGGAGACTTAACCATTGAGAATTTTACTTTCTGCAAAGAAGCATTAGGGATCAATGACCCTACTAAAGAGATTATCAGAGATGCAAAGAAGATTCTGTCTAAAGTGAGTATGATTTGCACATACCATTTCTCATCCGTATTTTGATTTTAGTTGTTATAATAAAATCTATATTGTATTGGTGCTTGGTGGGTTTGTAATGTGGTCTTTTGAAATTCATACATATTTTTTGAAATGTGTTTACTCTGTATTATCAGGGTTTTACAGTAATAGTTTGCACAACCACAAATAGATGTGTTGATTCATAAATCTTAAATCATCATCACCTAGTACAATGATGATGTCAGGTGTTAGAAGTCTCCTTACTGTACTCAAAGTACCTGATAATGACTTTAAATTACCTTATTAGAGGTAAAGTCCTGTTTTTATATGCATAGTCTTTTCACATGTAGTGTTCAGTATTTTCATGTGTTTATATGTTACTATAGTTATTGGAATTGTGTTCAAGGATCCCAGTATCTCACCAGTGAAGAAGACTGCAAAACCAAAGTCAACAACAGGAAAGTCATCTCCTTCACCTGAGCCATTGGTCTCTAGCCCTGTTTCACAGAGTGAAAAAGGCCAACAACAGGGACGAACTGTACCACCAAAAACATTTCCAAAGATAAAGGTGTGGACACCATCTATAGGTGTTTTTGTCAATGTTGGTCTTATGAAAAACATTCCCAATTCTTCTGTATCATTCCATTAGCAGTCTTACATGTATGTCTCTTCTTTCCTTACTCTCTTTTGTGTCATATGTTACCTGATCTCTCTTTCATGTTCCTGGTCTCCTGTATGTTTGTGTATTCATTATCTTAATTTTTGACACTCTGAAAAAATACTGTTATCCATGTGTGTTACACATCCATACCACCATATTCTGAATTAACTGAGCTTGTGTTGTAGTTGTATACCATATTTTTGTGAATGTAAGCCATCTACATGAAAAGCCACATCTTAAAATCAGTTTTCAGCAGTCCCTGACGATACATTATACCTACAAATTAAATATTATGTGACAGTAATTACCTTCTGTTGTGATAACTCTGTGCTCCAGTTTTAGTAAATTCATAACACTGATGCAGAAACTGTAAAGAATGTATCATGGCCACCACTGATCTGGCGTTGGTTATTTGTCATCACAACATGCTCGTACCCTGCGCTCGTTGCTTTCCTGTTTAGTAGATAATGTGTTCAGTGACTCTTGTTTACGTGTACATGTAAATGCCTGTGTTTACTGTTCAGAGAGTGAAAGGTGTTGCTGGATGTTGAAAGAACCACAATATGTTGTGAATACAGGTGTTACATGAATGAGTGCAGTAGGAATGTACTTGCTATATTTTATACCAGGTGTCATCTGTGAGATTGCAGAAGCTACAGATTGGCAAAGGATCTGGTGCCAAACAGAAGAATAATGAATCTTCAGAGGATGGGGACCTGGAGATTGGAATGCTGCCTCCCATGTGGAACCCAAGTGACAGCCCCTTTCTGAAAACTGCTGCAGGCACTTCCCAGGCTGTCACCACTCTTAGCTGGTCAGCAAAGTGAGTACACACATCTGTTGTAAACATGTAGCATGTATTGGGCTCTTACAATTTCCCTGTCCCACTCTTCACACTTAAAATATCTAGGAAATGCCTGGTCTTCCTAGAAACTACAGGTTGCTACAGGTTAAATGTGTTTTCTTAAATGGGATTTTTTAAATATAATTTTTATGTAGATACAGCTGTTTCTGCAGTGTTACCACACTGATATATTATAAATAATTAGTATTTTCAAGAACAGGAATTTGTCTTTGCCTTTTTAATTGCATATATCTCTACGTAGTTGAAGTATGTTTGAACTGCTAAGTCAGAAGTTTATGCAGATTTAAAAGGTTGAATTGAAAATACATTTTTAATTTTTGCGTATATGTTTATTTATACTGGAGTTTAGTTTTAGAAGACTGTAATTGGTACAAACTTGTATCTCCTTGGAATTGCTTGGGAAATCAAAATTTTATTGAGATTTGAGGTTTTGCATTGGTGAAGCTTTAGATTGTGATCTTCTGGGTTGTGATACCTTGTAGATGGTCACCAACATTTTAGAGGACCCTCCTACCTCTCTTCAGATTCCTCTGTAACATTGATAACCGCCTTCCAGACTGCACAATGTTACAAGCCAGAAGATCCACTCTAACAGTGTAATGAGTTCACATGTTATAAGATTCCTTTCTACTACTGCACAGTGTTATTGACTTCTTTTTGTGAATAGTGATGCTTCATTGGTAGTCATTCAGCATTTCTAAAGATATAAATTGCAAATGCTACCTGTGATATTCTTTATGGCAATAAAGCATATATTTCTGTTGAGAAATGCAACATCTGGACAATGCTATGGGAACTGACACTGACTGGTACAATACCTTAGCTGAGAATTGATTGTGCGTATTGTTACTTTTATTATGATCCTCAGCTAGTGGTAATGATAATTAATGTCTTCAGATGCATACTGTCTTTATCCCTGTAGTGCATTTATTTCCATTATTTGTTAATTAATTACAGGATGCATCCATGCATATGTAACATCTTGAGGACTAGAAAGTTGTTCTTTCATATAGAACTTTTGTTTTTTACATTACTTCTTTATGGTAGACGGAACTTTTATAGGGTGCCAAAAAGCATATAAAATAGCTGCAATTTGCCAGTATATTTGTAGAATGTATGAGATGTGTAAAGTTTATCATATATGTACATGTGTGTAACATATGGAGGTGTGAATTACATTTAGCCTAGTCATTTAAGACTTAAAATGATTGCTGCGTTAACTGGTAACTGGAATTATATGTGTATTAATAATGTACAGTTGAATACTTAAATTGCTCTCAAATATTTAATTACATAATTCTAACTGGACCTTTATATCTCTAAAGTAAATTAATTATTACTCCTCAAGAACTTATTGCTATTTATTAGAATTGTATCATGGTATTGAAATTGGTTAACATTATTCTCTTCACAGGCTTACAGTAAATTTGAAGCTAAATGAATTATAAAGGTGGTAAAATGTGGTTAGGACAAAATTGAAAAGTCTGAATCTCTTCAGAGGTAAATCTTTGTCTTTAAAGCTTGGAGCCCATACATTCTCAGAGTATTTAAACTTTTCGATTAGCATATCCCAAGTATAGGATATACTTACCAACTGCGGGCTCGGAAAAATTGTCATGGTTGTATCATCTGTTATAGTAAGATTAAACTACTTATAGTACGAGATCTTGAAACATCGTAGTTTTCACTGGTTAGGCTTGTTTCTTAATATGTATGATCACACAGGGCTTATAAAGTATGTTTTATGATCTTCAAACAAGCTTGTTAGTGGATTTCAGTATGGTGCTGCTAAGTACATCGCATGGTCTAGAAATGTGCATAATACTGTGCATTTTGAAACATTCTAGGCAAAGAAGTTTGTGATTGTAACAGTGGAAGTGAGGTAGACACTTCTGATTCTTATGATAGTGTTTCTTCTTTGGCAAACTCAGACAGTGAGGAAATTGAATAAGAAACATTAGATGGTGCAAGAGTGAAGAGGTGTACATTAGAAGAACAGCGTGATTGGCAATAGAAAAAGTTGATGATTATTACAGGCCTACCAGAATTCAGTTTCTGAAAACATTTTTTCCACACTTTTTGTAAGAATTACATTGGAGGCTTTTAAACTATATTTTTACTCTTTAGTTGTGGATGCTATGTTTACTGAAATAAATTGGTATGCAAAATTCATAGACATGCAACAGCATGAACTCAAATTAATATTCCAAGTTTTCAGTTGTTTCTTGCTGTCCAGATGCTTATGGGAATATGCCAAGTACCTGTTACCAGGCAGAGCCAGTTTCTGACCTATCACTAATGAAATTTATAAAAATAATTATATCACATTGAATTTCAGAGTCTTCTAAACATTGCCTGAAAATGTAATAAAATTCTGTGTAGCAGTTTCAAAAATACAATTTATAAATTCTGTGTAAAAAATTCTGCCACAGGGCCTTTAGAATACTGCTGCACTGTGTAGCCAGTCAGGGTTTAAATTCTGGCATCAAGGTTAAATGTAACATTAGGTCACTCTTAATGTTTCTCATATTCTGTTATGTTCACCATTTTGAAACCTCCTTAAAACAAAACACACACAACAAATTAATTTTTGTCACAGCATGTTTCTACTTTTGTTATGCCATTCTTTGATAAATACTACAGACATTCTAACCATTAATTTTAAGTTTGTAACCAAAATTGCAAGAATAATTGTAGCAGTGAACAGTGACAAAAGAATTACCTTAGAAGAACAGAAATTGTTACAGAAAACTAAGAATGATAAAATATTAGTCATATGCTTGTAATTAACCCTTTGAAGCCAAAGCTCATCTAAATAGTATTTGGACATTTAGTCCAAGGCTTAAAAAAACAACAACCCATAACCATTACAAGGATCAGTTGGTTAATGCTTTTTTTTTTTTTGAAATAATTGCTGTTTACTCTGAGAATCATGCGAAAACAATAAATACAGAATTTGTTATTGTTGCAGCAGGTGGTACATGCAGTTACCACCTGGCTTTGAAGGATTTAGGTGTCGTGTGGAGATGATATAAACAATGTCAAAACATTTTGCAATGAAAGAAATTTTGTTTATTGTGTAAGTAGCTGTCTTCATGTGGGTTTCTCACTCTGCAGCCAGCATAAAGTGTTTCTAATGCTGTCCCACTGTTTTAATGAAATTTTTTTTCCTCATATCCAGAAACATGTATTGTTATTGTCATCAGTATTTTGTAGTAACTACTGAATGTCGTGGTTGAGTGGTTAAAACTTCTTTGAATTTGGAAGGTCCCAGGTTTAAATTTCAGCCTAGATACCAGCTATCCTCACTGGTTTTTTGTGGTTTTCCTCAGTCCTTTAGGCAAATGTCGATAGTACCTTAAATTAGGCTATGACCGCTTCCTTCCACATTATTTCTAATTCACCATCATCCTCTCATTCAATGTTATATAGTCTGAGCTACTGAAGAAAGTGTCATTAAATAAAGTAACTATCACTGTGAGATGGTGTTCAGTTTAATAAACAACATTAAATCAAAAACTGTGACATGTCAAAACTGAATTCTCAGAGTGAAGCATTCAGATCACAACAGAGAAATTAAATCTGATATTTAAATCTTCCTCAAGTAAAGTCAGCATTTAAACATCACACCAATTTGTGATTTTGTTAAAGAAAATTGTTTACAGTTATTGGCCTAATTTATTAGCATTTTTATTGAAGTGTTTCAGTAAACTGTCCTTATTTTAACCCTGTGGCCCGTGAGTCTGTAAGAAGAGAGGAACAATGTACTGTGTATTTTGCATTGACCAGTTGATCTTTGTAATGGAGAAGTGTTATGTTTTCTTTTAAGAATCTTATGTATTATTTAGACACGTTTCAGCTTCAAATAGTTAAACACAGGGACAAACTTTACCTTTACAATTTACTAGGCTGTTGCAAGTTTTAACAATATACCTATCCTATTTCTTTGATTTTAACTTGCAGGTAGAATAAATGGAGTTTAACCTTTTCAATGCCAACCTATTTCCTCAGGCTGTACACACTGACCACAGTGTTAGCCCAGAAGTGTACTTCAGGTTCATAGTATTTGTTTTTAATGCTTGTTCCAGGGACTGCATTGTACGCACATGCTGTTATGTTGTAATCATGAAAGATTGCTCTTTGCATTTCTGCCTTCATTGTTTTTCTGTCTGAAAGTAGCCATTAACAAGCAGTCATTAATTTCCATCATGATGCAATAGAAATCATTATTATATCATATTGTAACATTAAGATGTTAATAATTTGTAAAGGATTATAAGCAGAATTGACTGTTGTATCTAAAGGAAGATGTTTATATTTAATTCATTAGATGAATTTGTAGTAATAAACATCTGGAGATATAAACTTACGAATTCATACTCTAAACCCAAAATTTAATGGCTGACTCTTATTGTGTGGTTTTCCAGAATTTAATATTTTCTTAATCTTGAATATTTCATAGTTGAACTGGGATGACTTTCAAATTATAAATTTTCGAAATTCTTTTATTGTATTTTCCAAGTTATGTGAAATTTATCATGTTGAATTTATTTACTTTATAGTTAATAGCTTCTGAGTTTGGGGCCCTGTAATAATGTTGTGAACATAATGTGTTGAAGCATGGATTAAAAATACCACTTAAAACCATAAAATGGCATTTGCTTTTAAATTAAATGAGTAGCGTATATGGAATTGTGTTGATGTGTCAGATTTCTGTTTTGTTATGTAGGAACATTTACAAGATAATGTAAGTAATTAAAATAACAATTTTAAGGGATTTAATTGCTTTGGTATTACTTCTGTCAATAAACAGTGTTGTTCAATATTTGCTATAGTGTCTAAGCAGATACTTTTTTTTCCTTTTTAGAGATATTCTGTAGTTCTATGTCATTAAGAAGGGGTGGATTGGGCAGGCATATGCAGTATGCATCAAGAGTGAGAACTGCTTAGAGAATTTGGTTGAAAACCCTTTAGAGAAGGGACCTTCGTATGAATAAGAGAATAATATTAAGATCGACATTAAAGAAATGGGGTGTGAGACGTGGATTTCATTTATCTGGCGCAGGATATGATCTAGTGGCTGGCTGTTATTAAAGTAATGAATCTTTGAGTTCCATAGGATAACATGGATTATTTACCAGCTGAGTGACTATCAAGCTTTTCTAGGACTATGAAGTTAGTAAAGATATGGGAATTAAGTTATTCAGATCAGGTAACAAGTTTAAAAGAAAATCGAGTTATTATCTGTCATGATTTCTGATCTTCAAATATTGAGATGTTTTATTTGGTACTAAAGACTATACAGTTTTTAAAATCTAAAATTTTGATACAATGTTCTTAGAATTCTGATTCTTTCTTCAGAACTGCATTCCTGAATCATTGGTGTCTGTCCATCTGTGATTATTCATAGCCATCAGTATGATAGTACCAGTTTGCTAATTATTTTGGCTTGGTGTAAGTACCATGCTGGTGGAATGTAGAAAATAAATTGGCAAATACATGAAATATGTATTTTACTTTTTTGTTTGATGTAAGCATTTGATCTGGTGAGTGACTTTTGTATGAAGTATTTTGTACATTAACTTGCTAAGATGTAATGGTTGTAAAATTTTAATTTCCTTCAAAGTGGTCCACAGGTTTCACTTCAGGTAATTTATTACAGAAAAGGAAGTTTCAAGGTTGAAAGCACTGCATTACAGCAATATAAAAAGTTAGCATCATTTATTTGAGTTGGTCATGTCATGTTTTTTATTGTCCTTAATGTTTTGTCATGGAAAAGTGTTCCAGAATGGAATAATTTTATTTTGAGAATGCATTGCTGTAACATAACAATAAGTGAATCTTACTGAACATCTCCATCTAGTGTTAAGATTGAGAATGCATGGAGCTTTACTTTCATGACCCCTATACATTATTAGTTCATGTTGCTTTTGCATAGGTGTAATTTTACATTTTAGTACATATTAGGAGACACCATTTGGAAGTGACTGCAAAATTAAACACTTTGGTAAATTCTGTGATGTGCATTTTATCTGTAAAGAAAGAAGCAGGGCTGTTAAAGATAACCTTCTAGAGATGCTACTTGAAATAAAATTGATTTTGTGTACCTACAATTTAAAAGACCCACATATGGCTGTGCAGGCCTGTAAATGTTTACTCTTTATGCTAATCCTTCAGAACCCTACATGGCACCACACTGTCATGAGTGCTTATTAATACTTTGTAAATATTAAACTTAAATAATATTTGGAATTGGATTAAGTTTGGGGAACTGTGTGAGAATCAGTAGTTGGGTGTGTTTTTTACTTAAATTAGTTACAGTGCCTTAAGTTTATTTAAAAATTTGAATTTTTTGAATGTTACATATTTAGGACAATGGTATGAAAGTTACAGAACCAAGGTAGGCGAAGTAGAAATAGTGGCATGAACGTCATAAGGCTTAACCAAATTAGATATGTTTCTAGCAGAATCTTCTCCGAGTATAGTTCAGATGCAGATAATGTTAAGGCTATTTTATCCTCACTTGCCTGTGTCCTCTCTGACCTTGGCCTTACCCTTGCTGCCTTCGCCACCGCACACTTTGCAGGAGTGTCAGTGGAAAGAAGTCCAACAATGAACCGTGCTCGATACGCTGTGTTGGCGTCATGGGTCTCATTCCATCACTTCAGTGCCGAGTGTGCCTGTGTCTGTACCATCCTGAGTGTGTGGGACTTGGTACTATCTCTGAAACCATCCACAGCTATGTGTGTAAGGTTAGTGCAAAATATTACTCTAAACTGATGGCCAGTAGACTATTATAACATAGAAATAAGGTAGTTTTAGTTTTAGAGAAATCTAAACTGTCTTTCTCTTTATATAGATATATTGAGGCTGTTAAAGCTACATTTTATCCTCATAACATCTCTTCATTACATCTCTCTTTTTGGTCTTTCAAGTGATGCTTTCCAAGAGGTTTTTCTGTGCCAAAATTCTATATGCATTTCTTTTCTTATTGATTTACATGTCCAGCCCATCATAACCTTACAATTCATAACCATTACATTACTGTTAACATAACTGTAAACAAATGATAAAATAATTTTTTTTTGTTATAAAAAGTTAAAATCCTGAATGTCCCTCAAAATGAACTTCTTGTATTTACAAAGAAGGTGATGGTGAAGCATGTGATGTTTCTCCAAAAGTTTGGTGTGTAGCTACAAGTCCACATGTTGTTACAACCCAGAAGACACATCAACATCTTCACTATTGTTAGAACCTCAAATCTTATAAAATGTTTCACCAGTAGTGGAATTGAAGAAATATGAAAATTTTGTTGTGGTGTGTGTTTGTTTCCTTGTGTAGAGAACTGAATTTGTGCCATTATAAATCTGCCACCACCAGCTTTCTCTATTACCAGTCTGTGATTTTTTTAAAAGTCCTCAATCACCGTTCAGGTGTGGTTAGAATAGGTGTTGTATTCTTTCAGTGTTTCTAAAACCTTTTCTGATAATTTCTGCTTTCTTTCTTAGTTTCCAGTGTTATTGTAAATTATTAATTCCTTAACTTATCAAATATTGTATTATTATACACACTTATTAGATGTCTTGTTTCAGTTAAAGCTTTCTGAAAGTACATACAGTGGAAATATTATTACAGGAAATTATAATAAAAGTACCATTATTTATTTTTTACAAATGAGAATTGGCATCTTGTGGAAATGGAACATTATTTTAAGCACAGATCCTGCTAGAATTCTGTGTAATTTGAAAATATATCTCAGCATAAATTATTATTTTATCTTGAATAGTGTCTTTGGTTGTTTTAACAAAATAATAAATTTTTGCGTACACATGCTGACATTGAATTTACATTTTAGTAAAATAATGGTCACTGCATATGCAACAGGTCTCACACAAATATGTACTAAAATAATACGCAAATGTGACGTAAATAACTTCATGTACTATGTATGATATGAAGCTTCTATGGCATCTGAGTATAATGAATTCTTCTTTGGCTCCCAGCCGTGTCAGATGGTTGAAAGGTGAAAACAAAGGTGTTTCATGTACATCTTTATTTATTGTCTGGATGACAGTATGAAGGAATATCAGAATACACACATTTTCAGAGCTATCCTCAGAAAAGTTCTTACATATTAAATGTGGCATATCTGGTAAGTTAGGTCTTTTAATTGTGATTGTCATGAACACCATTGGATAGTTCTACAAACTACTTTTGTGTAACTTTTTCTGTGTCATATTTTTCTTTCTTTATTTTGATGTATTTCAGTACTAATATATTTTAATTTGTCAGTTATCACTTGTGTTTGCCCTGTGCAGATAATTTGAATAAAGTGCATTCATTGTCATGTGATATCTCACAGCTGTGCTGTTTTCTTTTAACAGAACTGTCAGCAAGAATTGAAAGATGGAAAGCCATCTTCTACAACGAAACAGGGCAATACATCAAGCCCCAAACTGGCTATCTCAACTACTCCTCCACCACTTACCCCAATCAGTGCTCTTGGTGCAGGAAATAAGACTTCTCCGAGTGACACTACTGTAGGCCAGTCTGCTGCAACACCCTCCTCACCCCCAAAACTGCAACGTTTACCACGCATGGGTGAGTCTGGCAAACTCATCACTGTCCCTCGTTTTGTGAAAGTGCCAAGAAATCGTGAATCTGTCCTTCCTTCTCAGCAGGGACAGAAAGGAACTACTGGAAACAAGGGCACTATTGTGGGTTCTGTTACCACATGGCTTCCACCATCATCCACCATTCAGTTGAGTCCCAGCGGAGTTGCCAAAACTTCCTCAAATGTTGTTTCAACATCATTGAGCAACTCTGTCTCTTCAACAGGTACCACAAGTGACCCCTTGGCTTCTCCTCCAAACCCCTCCAGTGTTCAGTCTGTTGCTTGTGTGGGTGGTAAAAAGTATATTGTTGTTCCAAAACATAATGTTTTGTCTGTATCCCCAGCAATGGCTGCCACAGCCACAACACCAACTTCAAAGCCCTCTGTGCTGGCAGGAGATTTATCTCCTTTGGGAGATAAAGCTCCTGTAACACTAGCATCTAGTTTGGTCCTCACAAACACAACTGGTCGTACCACTTCTGTTTTTGGTGGTACTCCAGGCCTTATTGGGCAGCCCCAAGTCCTTATGCCATCATCATCTGCCAATGGTGGACAGACATTCAGTGTAGTACAGGGTACATCTCCTCTCACAAATTTTGTGACTACTGGAGGTCCAGTTTTACCACAATCATCAGCTTATATTGTGAGCAGTGGGGTTTCTGGAGGCCTTCAGAATCCTCCAGGCGTGTTACTGGTTCCTTTTATGGGGTCAGGTTCAACATTCATTCCCACATCATCAACTGCAACATCAGGACAGGATGGTTTGGCAAACAAGAACTCTCAACAGCAACAACCACAATATTTGATTGTCAATGGCCCTCCAGGCTTTCAGCCTGGTAACTTCATTATTGGCAATCTTCAGCAGTCATTAAAGCCAACAGATAGCCCAGAGAAGATGGGAGACTCTGCAGATGGCATGATGGATGGACATGTGAGGTTAGTCCAGTTTGTTCATTAACATCACAGTACCACAAAGAAGCACATGCTTTCCAGAGTGTCATTTGTTCACTTTTGGGCTCACTTGTATGTGTACTTCCTGGCACTATATTTATAAGTATACTCAGTTTATAAAAGAAATTGTGAAAGTCTTTTATCATATAAAATGTTCTGATAATCCAAAAAAGAATATATAAAGGTTATTATTTCTTCAGTAATTATTGATTAGTGTAGAGTCTGCTGAAAGTTAGTGTGCTTCTTTTATTAGTGTATTAATTTATTTGTTTTGTTTTTTACAGATTCATAATCTGTAGGTGTGCTGGCCATAAAATCCTATCACATTCCTTCCTCTCCAGATTAGTGTTTTTGTTAGATAGTATTGATTGTCTCTTTTCCTGAATAGCCTCTTCAATATTAAGCCATTTGAAATAGCTTATGTGTTTCACTATGGTAATTAACACTTGCAATCTGGGTTCAAATCCTAGTAAGGGTGTGAACTTATATGGATTCATTTTTAAATGTAATTTCTGATTCAGACATTCCATATGATAGATACCCCTTTTGTTACAACATAAGGATGTAACTGCATCACTTAACTTGTATTTGAAGAACTGGATATTTCTTATGCACCTTTAGATGAATATTAAAAATGGAGCAGCCGACTCCATATCTCTATTGTCTCCTGAATAAACAGAGGTTCATGAAAGAGGTTCTGACATCAGGCATGAAATTGGAAAGAGTTTAATGATTTGTTAACCATATATATATATATGTATATTTACATGGGCTTGGTTACTGTTACTGGTTTAAATATTTTTAATTACTCCACCTGGGCAGTCTAGTGAATTTGAACATGTACTTATATTTATAGACATGTGTTTATAGCATACTCATGATTGTTTGTATTTGGGTGTTGCTTACAGTATAGTTTTTTTATGGAGATGGCAAGTTTCTGAAGATGACTACTGTTACTATTTTAGTAGATAAGTAGAGGCGCAGTGACAGTTCAGTAAAATGACAGGTTATAGTCTGAATTGATGAAGTTTGATTTTCAGTAGTGATGTTGATATTATTTTATTTACTTCAACATGCATAACAGTTCTCTATGTTTCCTGAAAGGAGGCTGCCAAGACCCTCTCTGTGTTGTAGAGAAGAAGAATTGCATAGTTTGTATACAAATGTGGCACTGAAATTTTAGAGAAGGAAAGGCTGAATTAGCAGATTGTATGCACATGGACCCACTAATGGTGAATAAACATGGCATAAATATTTAACACATTGTTCCTTTAATTATTTGCATTTCAGTCAGACAGTTTGGAGTGTGTTTGTTATTAACTGTAATTTTTTTTTCGTTGTGTTAATGGAGAAATATGAAGTTGTGATCAAAAGAAGCCATTGTAATATTTATGTGCATTTAAAACTGAAATATTAAATTTACACACAAACAGTGGGAGATGTTTGTGAAAAGTAAACTTGCATTTGCAGATCTTGTTATGTCATGTGTACTCTTTTACAATTCCAGCTGCTTAACATTGCTCTGTGTCAGTGTCTTACTGAATTACTTGATAACCAGAATAAGATGTGTAAAATAATTATTTAGTTGTGTGTGTGCATGTGTGCGTGTGTGCAAGAGAAACTTATGACTGAAATTTTCTTAAATAAATGTACGTAGTAAAATATTCATTTGTTGTCTACATAAAAAGAAAATTTTACTACAGTGCATTAGTATTATATTGATGGATTCTTGGTGATGAAGGGGTGAGGTGATGAAATCCCACATCACATTTCTCAAATGCAGGACAGGCTGGATTTAACATGCACCTCCCTCATTCCACACATCTGATAAGTCAAAACTTAGTGCTTGTTTAGAATACCAGATTCCCACTAACTCCATTGAGCAGAATCTTCTTGTTAAACTGACAGTTGCTCGACTAGTGAAGAAAGTCTTTGCCTTTCATGGAAAATGAAGATTCATTATTGTGTTCACAAGAGCCCACCGCTGGTCCCTGTCCTGAACCAGATGAATACAGTTTATACTCTCCCACCCTATTTATTTAAGATCAATTTTAAAATTATCCTCACATGTATGCCAAAGTGCTTCAGGTGATCTCATTGCATTTTCTAACTGAAATCATGTGTGCACCTTCCCATCTCATTCTTCATGATTTGATCATCATCATAATATTCAGTAATATTCTGCGTTTCTTCATGAATATAGTTGCGATTTGTTGCTGTCATTCCCAAATATTTGAACATTGCCGATTTGTTTTAAAGATTTATAAGCTATTTTCAGATTATGATTTTCTCCTGCATTCTTGTAACAACACAGGAACATGTACTTAGTATCATCTGTATTTCTAGTCGAACCTCCGTATTATTGTTAATAGAACTTCTTTCTCTCTCTGTAGAAAAGTTTGAAGTAATGGTGATCTCCTTGTCTGAGACTATTCTGATCATGAAATGAATCAAACCTCTGTTTACTTTAGATATTACTATAGGATTTATTTAAACACATTTCAGTTGGCTGAAATAGTTTCATGCCAGAGAATGTTATATAATACTTCTCTCCTAACTGAATCGTAGGCTTTCTTGAAGTGTATAAATAGCTGATGTATTGCCCCACTGTAAACACACACCCCCCCACCCCCAAATCTGACATACACAATATTTTACAATGTGAGATTCGAGGATTTCATGGCAATGAGGATGATTTTTTTTTTATTTTGGCACCATATAGACTCATTAGTTGATTCCTATCATCAAGTCTACATGGTGCCAAAACCAAAAAAATATCATCTTAGTTATAGTTGATCTGTTGCATCAGAATACACACTGATATTTTTAAATAATATCATCAGTGTATTGAGTTAATCTTGAGATGAATGTTTGATACTACTTTGTATGTAGTTGATAACAGTGAAATTTCTAATTAATTGCCACATTTATTTTTATTCCTCTTATTATTAATAGGTACAGTAATGGATTCCTTCTGGGGCTGTGGCAGTTCTTTCTTATTCTAAATGGAATTAATAAATGTGCGAAATGTAGAGTGTATTGTTTTATCTGATACTTGAATCATTTGTGCCAGACTTTGGTCAATCGCTTGTTATTTATGCATTTTAAACTTTTCATTAGCAATTTCGGTGTCAGTGAAGCCATACTTTGACACTGATGACTCAGCTCTGGGTATTTCAGTTTGTTTATGTAGTAGGCTCCATGTACATTCATTAGCTGATCTGTTCAAATACAGATGTCCTGCAATAGGATGCCTATAGCTCAAGAACATGTTTTTGGGGTCACTTTGAGTCAAAAAGGTCCATTAAGCATATGTACAAAAGTCAGTTGTTAAGATGATATGGGCATTTTAAGAATTTAGGTTGCTGATGGAACAATTGTAAGATCAGTTAACATGCCATTAATTTTATTTAATTTGGCTTATATAAATTATAAATAATGAAATGTTATGAAGTAGTTACTAATGCTTGTGCTAATAAAGTAAGTACTTAAAATGACCTCCCTGGTCATGCACGTTGTAGCCCCTCGTGAAATGGTAGTAACAGACCTTAAAAGAGAGGATTGATTGTTTCTTGTGTGTGCCATTACATTATTCAACAACTCAGCCGTAGTGCTGTATTTCGCTATGTACACAATGGACTTGAATCAGTTTATTCTACACAGTTTTGTTAGCAGCCTTAAAATGCTCATATCTTCATACTGATTGACTTTCTGGCATTGGACGTTCTTGACTTAAAATGAGCCCAAAAACATGGTCTTGGTGCACATTTTTCCAGTCTGACCTGTTCTACTGCCACTAAATTTATATGTCTCTGTTGCTCTTTTCTATTAACCTGACCTATAGAGACTTCTGACATTTCAAGATCCAAATCTTATGCCCATTTTAATTTGTTTAGGTCGTTCAGAATAACCCCTCCGTGTTCGAAATCAGGCTGTGTGTAACATTCTCTTTTTTTCATGATGAGGAGCTGTTAGCCAACTGCCCAGCCCCCATGCAGCAGAAAAGGCTGTCTGTGATTGCATCTTTATTGTATTTAAATTTACCCTTCATACAGAAGGTTCTCGTCTGAAAATGTATGATGCTATGGTGACAAGGCTCCCATTTAACATGGTCCAGGTCCCCATTTTGGAGTTCAAATTAAGTTGTAGGTTCCTTCTGCCTTCTCATCTTCATCATGTTGCTGTCATTATGAGTGACTGTAATTCACCCTCTTGGCTCTTCCACCTCAGAAGTGGATTCCTTCACCTTTGCCTTTCAGTCAGACATCAGAAATATCATAAAACTGCAACTGGGAAAGTTGATGTTGGAAACAAATATGATCCTGACAGTTAACTGATTTTTTGTTTATTATGGAAAATGCTATGCTTTTCTTATTACAGGGATTCTGAGGACATCAGCAAGGGGAAGCACAAGTTAGCAGGCCATGAATCAGATGGCCCTGCTGCAAAACATTCAAAGAGCAGTGTTCCTGAGGCAAATACCCTGGAAACAGAGAGACACTTTATGCAGTATTTCATGATGAATGTGTGTGCTGGCTACTCGTCTCTGCTTCACGTGTTCCAGTACCTTAAAGTTCAGGAATTGCTACGTGCAGCTAGAGTCTGTCGCATGTGGCATGATATGGCCTCACATCCTTCGCTGGTCAGTATCCAGAAGCATATAATTTTTAAACTGGCATGTATTAAATTTTTATTTGTTTCATGGAAGCAGAAATTAAAAGTATTAAATGTTTCCAAATTTAAATGCAGTATATGTCATAAATGTTAAATTAAATTAAGGGCCTAGGCTTCAGAGTTAGCCAACATATGAACTGTAGCTGGTGTTAGAACAGAAATTGTGAATACATAAATACCTCACCAACCAAAGATTTCAGGCTTCCACAGTTTTCTATTTGTATTAAGTTTTGCTTTCATAATGCTTGGTTTTATGCATCCATGATGAGTAATTTTTATAACTAAAAAATTCAGTGTCTTTTGTTTTTAAACTTGTAATTGCTTATTATCTGTGGTGTATAATGAAGGATCTAACAACTTAAGCTTAATAGTGTTAACAGTGACTGCCGTTTTTCTATACTCCTGTTTCCCATTGGATCTTGATCTTCTTAACACTGTATTATAGGAACATAACACCAACAGTTGGCTAGGGGTTGCTGTACAGACTGAAATATTATTGGAAAATTTGTGTCATATTTACAAAACAATTTGAAACCAATTTTAACTACATTAGATGTCTCAATCTATTTGTTTCTCAGTGCATTATGGTACTACAAGATTTAACATTACTGGCCATAATATTGTGCCAGTGTTTTAAAAACGATTTTCACTTCAGAAAGCAATATTCAATCCACAGACTTGCACACGTTTCTCTTTTTTGTGTAGCTACGTAGTAGTAGTAGCATATTTTCTTATATAATTCTCCCAGGCAGATCTAATTGCAGTGTTACCTCTTGTAGTGGCGGACTGTGAGGATGAAGAACTCGCATGTTGGTGATTGGGATGGTCTTGTGAAGAGCTTGCGCAGGCATGAGACACAACACCTTGACTTGCGCAAGATGCTTGTACCAAATGAAGATACCCATTCCATGTGGGATGAATTTTGTCATGCTATTGTTCATGCTACAAGCCTGTCACGTTTAGACTTGTGCCGATGTCCTGCTCGAGTGGTTGAGAGGGTGGCAGAGTCTTGCCCCCAGTTGAAAATAATCAACGCATTGTCAATCAAGTAAGAATCCTGCCAGTTGTGTACATATGTGGAATGCAAAACCCAATTGCAACAAAAAAGAAAATCCATATAATTTTTGTATTGAAATTTAATGTTTTCTGGGGCAGAATTATGAATGTTCAGTAATGGAGACAGTTTATTTTTTGTAGGGAAGGGCTGTTAAACCAGGTTTAGATTTAATTCTGAATGTTACAGAAGTAGTGTTTAATCTATTATCAAGAAAGTTGATGTAAGTCGGACATGACGCACAGAGGAATTGAGATGCTTTTAAAACTATGTTTGGAAAACCTTGGGTGAAATAAGTAAACTATAAATATGGGCATTTGCTACAGAATCCATGAAGATTAAATTGGGAAATTTTTACTGTAATGTCATCACTATTTTGCTAGCATCCACCAAATTTTTAAGTGATTATTTACCACTTTTAAAAACGAAATGTTATTGTGGAATGCATTGCTGTTAGCTGTGTTCTTTCATATTCTTCTGTAAGAGGTTACAACTTAGCTGCCTAATCTGTCTGAGTTTCTTCATTCACATCTCTCGTTTCTCCACAAACATCTCTGAAAAAAATGTTTTTGTTTTCTGAAACTTTGCAGCCATCCATTTGAAGTCATGTTTAGTGAACATTTCTCCCACTTCCTTTTCTTGTGTTGTAAGTTCACACTGGAACTGGTTTTGTTGGTGTAGTGGTATTATGAGAACATTTTTTGACTTCAGGTGTTCAAATATTAACCTGCAGTCTGTGGAAAATCACAAAAATCTACAGGAACTGCGACTCAAGAGCCTCTCAGGTATTCATCTCAGCACAACTTTGGTAGCTCTGAAGCAACTGTCTAGTCTCAAACACCTGGTGAGTATGCTTTTGTCTCGGAGTTCCATAACTACTGAATACTGTAATGTAATGGTTACCGCATCTTGCATAATTTTTTGAAAATTCTCAGATAAAATCTCAACTAGGTGGCTAGTCTAATTATTTTTTGTTTTTTCTTAGTTTGTCCAGAAGCATGCCAGTAAAACGTCATATAGGCTATCATCCTGTCATGTCTAATTTATTGCTATATAGTATGTACATTTGACTCAGCATTGTAAAATAAACCATGTAACTGCCATTATGGCATATTGTTGATAGATGCAGAGGTTTTAATAACAATCACTTTGCAGTAACTAAGAGACTTATTGCTGCCTTTCTATCAGTGGATTATTTAAAAAGTGGTTAAAAATGTTTCACAGAAAAGCGCAACAACAACAACGGAATACAAAGCAGGAGAACATAATCACTACATTATGACACACTGAGATAGTATCTTAAAACTGGCCACTACCAATTTTTTCCTCATCATTCTCAGTGATCCTGAACTTTGATGCTATTTACACTATGTAGTTGAAAAAGCATTGTTTAATAACTCAAAATCACTGAGATTTTAGGTTCTCACAACACCTTGTATGAAGATGGATCCGTCTTCTGAGTTCTGCCTCATAGTCAACACGAAACCAATCCATATCCTTCAGTATATTTCTTTGTAATATCGAACAGTCATATAACTCAAAAAGATAATTTGATTGTATAAGGACTACTGGGTACTATACAGAATTTGCTTTTAGTGGGTTGTGGATTCAAACCTCATTAATTCCCTATAAAAAAATGTCAGGCTGTAGCAGACAGTATTGGCTCCAGTGTGGTGTGAAATGTAATTTCAGATTGTCAACACTAAATGTCCGAGAATTAACAATAGGCCAAAGCCATGTTGGATTTTATAATTATATATTGTTTGATGTGATGGAAATTGAATTGCCATCTGGAATTCATTCACTATTGCATTTAAAAGGAATTATCTTAATAATTTTGGTATTGGAATCCCTTTTAGTCACTGACAACATTTAAAGAGCTGGGGAAGATGGAACCCAATGTATTAGGCTCTCTTAAAAATTTGGAGTCACTTGAACTTGGCGAATGCTGCGACTTTCCCCCTGAATTTGGACCTGATTCGCTCTCACGGCTGAAGAAATTGGAACGTCTGCGCCTTGAAAAAGGACAAGGGAAAGACTGTCCAACCTTCAGTATTCTGGCTGGAATTGCAGTCCTTCCCAAACTGACACACCTCGAACTTGTCAACTTTGATGTGAAACCTGGCTTTGATAAAGCTTTGGCTCAATGCACTAATATCCGCAGACTGCTCATCATTCCGACATATGTGACACAGGTTGGTACAACAGCTTGTAGCAGTCAGTTTGGTACTTTGATCATTACATTTTTTTGTAATAATGTTTGAACGTGTAATGCTGCTTTTAAATTTGTTCTCAAATGTTCTGATGTACAAAGAAAAAGTATGGTTTTTCAAACTTTCTCGGGGTGGGGGGGGGGGATTATGGTGGAAGAAAGTAATTAAAAACAAATTAGCATTTCATATGTGGGGTTATATTTGGAAATAAAATTATGTTAATTTGAAAAAGTACATGTGTGTGTGTGTGTGTGTGTGTGTGTGTGAGAGAGAGAGAGAGAGAGAGAGAGCATGTGCATGCTGCAATGAGGATGATTAAAAAGTATGCACTGGTAAAGACATGTAGATCATGAGAAAGAATGCAATCAACATCTGGGTCAGAAAACCACATGAATGAGACCAGTAAGGAGGTCAAGATGTCTAAGAAATGGATTGAACTGAACCATAACACATTCAATGGCAAACGTTTATGAACAGTGTTAACCTTAAAGTTTGGTAATGGCAGAAGTGTACTGATAGCCTCCAAAATATCAGTGTCACAGAAGCTTGAAAAACTATACTAAATTTGAGCCAGGAAAGCTTTTAACAACAATTATGAAACACAGGATACCAGTAATTAGATTGTATTTGCAAAGCAATGGAAAGGAACTTATGTGTCCATATGTGCAAAAGTTTGTGTACATTAGTATGATTTTGCAAGGAATGGAAGAAATTTTGTGTTTATGTCTGTGTTAGGTTAAGTCTCCTGCAATGATGTTGTTTGATATTGTTTGACAATATGTATTTAATTTCATATATGCTAATAAATGTTTGTCTTGACTTGCAGTCAGCTACTACAAATCACATGGTTTTGAATGGTGTGAACCATCTGTGTAACTCACTCACACACTTTGTTTGGGGAGTGACACACGAGCTGTTAAGGGTTACCGAGCTTTTTGTCGATCAGTGTGAGGGTCAGAAGGATAACAAAGCTCCTCCCAGCAAAACTGGAAAGAAATCCTCAGGCAGTGACAGTATTCCAATCCTGAAACCGATCCAGATCAAGGATGACTGTGAGACAGAGAAGCTAAATGATCAAGAGAATGAATTAGAAAGCAACAGAAACGGTGAGACTAAAGCTGCAGAAGACTGTGAAGACAAAGATGAAGCCTCTGCTGCAGCCCCTCAGGTAGAAATTCTTCCTCTCCCAAAATTGCAAAAACTCCTGACTTCATCTCTTCCGAAGACAAAAGTAAAGATCTTGAAAATTCCATTCCATGCTACATGGCGTCAGACCATTTCTGAACCCGCCCCATAAAGAGCCAGCATGATGTGGAAAGTTGTACTGTTAACAATGGCATAAATCCATTAACAATATTTTACTTTACTGAGAAAATAATTGTGATAGATAATGTATATGGTGGAAGACATTAAAAAATTATCATAGCTTTGATGTGGGGAAACATAGTGTTTGTTAATGATTTAGAGAAAACTGAGATGAACAACACAGTTTATGGCTTGTACCAGCATTCTTTAAGAAGTGTGTAGAATGTATAAATTATATAGTGCGGTGGCCGTAACTGTGAGTACAAATTTTCCTGCAGAACCCTTTCTACAATAATAGGATAGTAAACTGGTCAGTTACACTATTATTAATGTAGTGATAGTAGTAGTAGTAGTAGTAGTAGTAGTAGAATAGTATTGTTTTTTTATGTAAGGCTTGTTGAAGATTCAAAGCTTTTTATTGTGAATTTGGAAGATAGAGAACCATTGAGTGTCGGATCATTCAATATTACTTAGTTAACACCAATTGGGCATAGATTGCCAGGTAATGATTTCGTTAGAATATAAGTTTATTTTAGAGGGGACAGCACCACATTTAAACTGGAGGAGTATGTGTCTCAAGTACTGTATATCAGATTGGAATTAGTAATTAGAACTGCGTGTATCATGATGAATAATTTAAAATGGACGTGATTTACAGCTTTGCCTGCTTGTACTATAGCTGTTGAAAAATAGTGTAAATGAAGATGGCAGTGAAGCTTTGGACAATGAGATGAATGCTAATGTGATGTTATGCAGGACAGATTGAGGCTAGGATTCAAAAACTATTTAACTGATTCTCTCTTTATACCAAATGATTCTTGTTTGTGGAAAGTATCTACAAGAAGGTTAAATTGTTTATGTTAATGTGTCATTTTTATTGCTATGTTTATGCTCTCAACTGTTACAAAATCTATTGATATGTCATGATTACATGTTCACGTTTCTGTGGATTATGGTAACAGTTATGGAATTTAGGCATTGTGGGTTAAAATCTGTGATTCATAATGTCATAATAAATTAGGGTTTCTGATCCTGTGTTCTACAGACGTAAGTATATTTCTAGTTACATAAATACTTGATTTGGTTCTAGTTCTTTTTTTTTATTCCCATTTTGATGAAGCTCAATGAAAATCGGTGACCTGTTCTGGACAGTGCTCTTATTTTATAAAAATTAACTTTAATCTGAGTATACTGAGTATGGATGAAGTGTTATGTGGTTGTGTGGACTGTTATGTATAAAATATTGCATATTTTACTTCCACATTATTTTCTAATACTTCTGACTATGTGTATAGATTTTAAAATGTTTTTGAATCAAGAACATGTCAGCATTATCCATTATTTCTCATGTCTGTTATCAAAAAGAGTTCTGTAATTCATAGTAGTTCCAAAGTAGCGTGTGTCAGGAGGGTAGGGCAGAATTTGCCATATATTTCATAACGTGTTCACACAGTTGAACAGGTGATTAAATATGGTGGAAAGAGCTTTAATGAGAAATATCTGTTAATATGATTTTATAGGCAATTGGTAATATTTCCCATTTACTTGTTCATGAATTCTTTATTCTCACTTTTCATAAAAGTTATTTCATGTGTACTTCAGTAGATACCTAAAAGTTTACATCATGTTGTAGGTGTCATTTAAGTGTCATCAAAGCTTGTCCTTTTATGGGTGTTGTTCTTTGATGCGGCAGTGTTCTCTTAGCAAAGACAAATATAGCCACTAAATTTTAAAAGCACTATACTCAAAGGAAATGTCGTCCCATTGCATATCAATTGTGATTACTATACTTCAAACTGAAGTAATTTTACAGCAAAACTGTTTTAATGGGACAAAGATGTTACAGTTTTGTGCAGTATGTGCACACTTTACGCAACAGAGTGTATCTGCTTTGAATAATAGCTAATTCCTTCACTGTTGATTTGTTAATAACATTCATTGCATTAATATAATTGATTTTTCAGTATCTGGCAGATTATATTTAAAAAGAGCTTTTAGTGCCTTAGGGTCTTACGGGTTGTGACACTGTAGTCTTGTACATGGTTACTAACATTTTACAGGAACATATAAACCCTGATGATGGAAGAGGTATGTTTCTTCTAAACTTTAATAACCACCTACAAGACTACATAGTGTCAACCCAGAAAACCACAATCAACATATTCTCTGAACTTCAGTTCTGGAAC
>NW_019059782.1:181806-192951 GCF_000696155.1 Zootermopsis nevadensis | reverse complement strand
GAATAAAATACATTTTGGTTTATGCCGAGACAGGCACAATTCATTTTTATGAAACTGCTGTGTTATCCTCAACATGTTTAATCCAGTGGATACTTTATGTTGGTACAAGCATGGCATTCGCTGTTTGCCCTTGTTTTTTAGCTGTTGCTTGGGTTTGGAGTGCCATTTCATCAGGACAATAATACAAGCAGTAATCACTGCCGAAAAGTAAGTAAACTTATACCGTACTACAAGACGCAACATTCTTCAAGACTACCATCTTGAAATATCTATCATGATTATCCATGCCAAAAGACTCACCGCTGTGAGAACCTGAAAGCTCACATTGGGGAATCTGTGGCTAACGTAACTTCCGTTAAAAGTTGATAGCAGCACCATTTGCTCTTTCCGGTAGCAGATAGAAGGAAGGTAGGTGGAAAAGGAATGTGTAAATAAAAGTATTTGTAGTATGTATTTTTCTTTGTGAGAAGTATAATGGGAATTGTACTAAGGTTCTGCAATTTAATTTTAATGGGGCTTGTACAATGATTTACATGTACGCGTGTTGAATGTAACTTTTCTGTTCAAACATGGCGTATGGCTTATTTGGCCACATGGTTTAATCAGTTGTTGATGTGAACTTATAAATGTAATTAAGAGTAAATATTGTGTGTGGTATAACACATTGCAACTGTTAGGTATTTATGTACATTTGTACACATTTTTTTAGATGCCTTCCGTAACTCTAAAGGACGTGGATCAGCAGAAATTCGTGAAAGCATTCTCAGCTTTCCTTAAGAAGTAAGTTTATTTCTTGAAGGTGCAATATCAGCAATTCCTCATCATAAAAACCAAAATGTCAAACATAGTCTCGGACTTTGATGGATCCTTTGAAGTGACTTGTGTAACGGAAATTAGACACGAGATTTGAAACTTAGAATTTCAGGAGTCTACATTTTAGGTTCTTTGAAAACAACATCAAAGGAATCAGCAAAATACAGTGCATTCGCTGATAAAGTTGAATGCATGTGTCACTTCCTGGCTCTGGCAGGAACTGCTATGTTATAGGAAAGTTTATTTTATTGTTTTTGTGAAGTGGTACTAGACTTGTAAAAGGAAACCTTGTGTTAAGTGGCAAGTCATCCTATTCCTGTCAGGAGCTAGAAAGTGACAGTGGTGTCCAACTTTGTAAACGTGCTGTATAAGTTACGGGAGTAGAGGTCACATGGGACAAAAATATAAGGCCTGTGCAGAAGCATAAATGATTTTTAAAAAGTGTCCCATGATTGTAAAAAGAGTAATTTATCTGCATGCAGATATACAATATTCTGAGTAGGTGGTGTAGAGAATTAAAATGTGAATGTTTTTATTAACAATTTTCTTCTCAGGACTGGCAAAATGAAAGTGCCAGAATGGGTGGACCTTGTGAAAAGTGCAAGATTCAAAGAGCTGGCGCCATATGATGAAGATTGGTACTACACTAGATGTGCTGCACTTGCCAGGCACATTTATTTCCGTTCTCCTGTTGGTGTTGGCGCTGTTACTAAAATATTTGGAGGTGATGATATACATTGCATACATTATTTATTCCATGAAGTGATTGCTCAGAAAGGAATTTGTTGTGATCTGAACAGGAGATTCTGGACAGAACTGTGATGTTTGTAGTCTTCTAACCGCTTCATTTTAAATAGAGGGGTGTGTAAAAGCAGAAAGTAGTCAAACATATAATACAGGACCTCTTATCTGAACAGTAAGGCTTTTTGGATTTTGGGTTTTTTTAAAGATTAGCCCTGAAAATGGATGGCGTCACATGGTTTAATCAGTTGTTGATGTGAACTTATAAATGTAATTAAGAGTAAATATTGTGTGTGGTATAACACATTGCAACTGTTAGGTATTTATGTACATTTGTACACATTTTTTTAGATGCCTTCCGTAACTCTAAAGGACGTGGATCAGCAGAAATTCGTGAAAGCATTCTCAGCTTTCCTTAAGAAGTAAGTTTATTTCTTGAAGGTGCAATATCAGCAATTCCTCATCATAAAAACCAAAATGTCAAACATAGTCTCGGACTTTGATGGATCCTTTGAAGTGACTTGTGTAACGGAAATTAGACACGAGATTTGAAACTTAGAATTTCAGGAGTCTACATTTTAGGTTCTTTGAAAACAACATCAAAGGAATCAGCAAAATACAGTGCATTCGCTGATAAAGTTGAATGCATGTGTCACTTCCTGGCTCTGGCAGGAACTGCTATGTTATAGGAAAGTTTATTTTATTGTTTTTGTGAAGTGGTACTAGACTTGTAAAAGGAAACCTTGTGTTAAGTGGCAAGTCATCCTATTCCTGTCAGGAGCTAGAAAGTGACAGTGGTGTCCAACTTTGTAAACGTGCTGTATAAGTTACGGGAGTAGAGGTCACATGGGACAAAAATATAAGGCCTGTGCAGAAGCATAAATGATTTTTAAAAAGTGTCCCATGATTGTAAAAAGAGTAATTTATCTGCATGCAGATATACAATATTCTGAGTAGGTGGTGTAGAGAATTAAAATGTGAATGTTTTTATTAACAATTTTCTTCTCAGGACTGGCAAAATGAAAGTGCCAGAATGGGTGGACCTTGTGAAAAGTGCAAGATTCAAAGAGCTGGCGCCATATGATGAAGATTGGTACTACACTAGATGTGCTGCACTTGCCAGGCACATTTATTTCCGTTCTCCTGTTGGTGTTGGCGCTGTTACTAAAATATTTGGAGGTGATGATATACATTGCATACATTATTTATTCCATGAAGTGATTGCTCAGAAAGGAATTTGTTGTGATCTGAACAGGAGATTCTGGACAGAACTGTGATGTTTGTAGTCTTCTAACCGCTTCATTTTAAATAGAGGGGTGTGTAAAAGCAGAAAGTAGTCAAACATATAATACAGGACCTCTTATCTGAACAGTAAGGCTTTTTGGATTTTGGGTTTTTTTAAAGATTAGCCCTGAAAATGGATGGCGTTAAAGCTCCGTGCCTATACCCGGCCGCTGGAAGGCAAAGGCAGTAACGCTGAAGCCCCGGCGAGTAGGAAAGCCCAGACATTTTGATCTTCATGTATTTCTGTCTGTAATTCTACTTGTTATTTAAGATCTTGTTAAAAATCTATTCCAAAAAGTAAATGTCATTACAGGACGTCAGCGAAATGGTGTATGCCCATCACATTTTTGCCGAGGTGCAGGTGGAGTTGCACGTAAGGCATTGCAGTCACTTGAACAGCTGAAGCTTATCGAGAAGACTGGTGATGGTGGACGTAGGCTCACTGTTCAAGGTCGCAGAGATCTTGACCGTATTGCAGCTCAAGTTCGGCAAAAGAAGCAGCTCCAACCACCACAGTGAAATATCTGGCTTGTAAAAATACAGCATACATTGTGTACAGCATGGCATCCTACTACAGAAATGAAGAAATCGTGTGTTTTGTCATCACTTGTTTCATGTTGCTATTTTGTAACTCGTATGTATTCTGGCTGTTCCAATTTATGTTCAATAAAGAACTGACAATCTTATTGTCCTTAGGTTTCCACATTTGGAGTTCATTAAACTGACATACTTGTTGGCCATTTGTTCATCCAGTTGATAATGCACTTTGGAATAGATTTAATTTCATTTGGTCAGTTCAGTAACAAATCAGTTATTTGTATGCAGGTTACTCTCACATGGATTGCACCTTGATTTGTTAGTAACATACTTAGTGTTTCTAATTTCCTACATTTGGACCTTTTAATTGCCAGTGTATTTGGCTTCTATACTTTGATGCAGTTTGTTTTCAGAAATTGGTTTTGTAGACATGTTTGAAACAAGAACATAAGATTTTTGATTGTTTATCAGTATGTTTATGTAATTGTATGGGTAAATGTGATATTACTTAGGTGTGTCGATAAGTTCATGAACCAAAAATGGAGTTATATTTTGTAACACTTTGTACAGTATAGAAAACAAGGATAGAATTGAAAGTAAGTTACTTGAAGGTGGCAGTTATCTTTAGATTTTCCTGTGTGTGATTAAAATGTTTGCTTTGGGGATGGATTTGTAAGCATGTTCTAGTTTCATTTGCATTATTATGATATCTATTAATTACACAGTCTATACAGAGTGTGTTATGAGATAACCTTTTTCCTTGTTGGCACTAGTTCCACTTGGATTCACATAATTTACTGGAATTTGAAATGCAGAATTGGTAGTTTTTGTGGGAATGTAAGTTTTGTTTGTGGTTTTCCAGTTTGCACAGTGGACAAGTACAAAATCTATATAGTCTGAACTATAGACATTGAATAAACCACAGCAGGTATGGATCTCTAGCCTAACAACAAGTAAAACTTGAAAGATGTGTTCTCACAGAGCATGTTGTTGAATTATTGTTTTCATACCCTGAAAGAAGTTCTGAGCATCTATATGCCATCTTTTATCAGTATAGTTTCTATTTGTAAATGGATAACTGTTGATGTACAGTGTTCATACAACTGAATATTCAAGGGATTTGTCTGTTAGCCAATGAAAACAATGGAATGGCTTGGTATTAGACTTCATTTTAATCCACAAGGGTGCATTTGTATCACTACAGATGATTTTGAAAGGGGGAAGGCAGTTTAGTGTGGATTAACTTTGAAATTACATGTCGAGTCTACTGTTGCTTTCATATGTGCAATGTTGACTAATTTTGACTTTTCTGCAATCGGAATAAGTTTGCATGAATGTGGTTTTAAAGGAATTTTACAAAAATATTTTATTTCTTAGTATTCTGCCCTGCTATTAATTTTTATATCATCTGTTTATTCGGCATTGTTTGTGTTTCATTACTGCCGTCAACATTCCGCTTTCGTTATTGCGGAAAGAGTTGAGCTGTGAATTGCGTCGTAGAGTAGATAAGATTGTGCTGTTAAAGACGTTTTAGAATATCTTATCTTATAAAAGAATTATTAAGAAATCTGTGATACTGCCCTCCACTCTCTCCATTTTAGTTTTGATTAAACTGGTCATTGCCGGTGGACATCGTGGTCACTTACAACTGAACAAAGTTTGAGGTAAGGGATAAAGGCGCATCCCACTTTACGCTACCCCTGCGTTTGTGTGTTGCGTCTTACTATGTAGAGATAACAAGATGGATGACATTGAAGCTAAAAGAGTCCGTAATGCAGGATATATGAGACAGTACAGAAAACGTAAAAAATAGAAGTATTAAATAATGATCTGAAGTTCCCCAAAAAAATACCAAAAACTAATGCTGAACGTATGAGGGAATATAGAAATCGCAAGAAGCAATTATTGCAAGTTATCAAGCTAATATATAAACTTCCTTTCGCCGTATTCATTACCTAAATATAATTTAAATACAAAAACATATTTACGTCAGATTCTCTGGAACCGTGGTTCCACTGTCAATTTTTTCTCTAATACTTTTCATAGAACACCATGTTATTGCAAAATGATATCCTTCGTGTACCATGGCCTACTTCATCTGTGCTAATACATAAATAGAACAGCAAGTGGGGTAAAGGTTCATAGTTGGATGTGTGAAAGAGATATGATGAAGGATGGTGTAATCTACACATTTTAGGTATTGTAATAATAAAATACGTATTTATATGTTATTATTTAATGGTATATTTAAGATCAACAATGTAATTTCAGAAGACACAGAATGGGCAAGAAGAGTCACGGGAAGACACACGGAGGAGTTACACTTCCAGTCCAGGAGATAAATGTTGAAAGTTTACCCAAAACATTATCTCCCCAAAAAAGAAATGAAGTAAACCATTTGGTAGAAAAACTTTTGAAAGGTGAGTAAAATATTTCAGGTATTCACCGTTAGAGACTGCCAAAAAAGGGAACAAGGGGACGTTTGAACGGTTTGAAGTTCGAGAGTTTAATCATCCCAAACTGCCCTTTTTGGAGTAAGGGCGAACTATTTGATGCAGGGATGTTATGATTTATGATTACATTCTGTTGAAATTTTCCTGACATATTAGACCGTCACTGAACTCTGAATTGTGTGGTTAAGCTATCCAGTCTAACAATAATATATTTAGGTTAGGCTTGCATTGGTTAGGCCAGTTTAAGGTAATTATACCCTTACAGCTTCAAGTGAGGTTCAAGGTAGACGAAATGACACTAGAGGAGGTTTTCCCAATGCTTTTCAGTTTCCCACTGCTAATCATCATTCCACCATTGCTCCTTACTTATCAAACTCTGCCCCATGAGGTGAGCAATAAACCTGATAAAGCAGCATATTTTCATACCCTCTGTGACCTAGAACTTGACTGATGACAGAATAAAGGTATTTTTAATATAAATGAGGTGGTAGGAAATAAAATTGAAGTGAAAGTGTTGGAAGAAGCCTTGTCTGCAACACGCCAGCTTTAAACAATAGGGAGGAAGAAATTAAAAACATTGTGCAAGATACTTGACATAGCATGCATTAATCATAGCTTGGGTATAAGCACATTGTGAGGTCTGTTTCCCCAGTACTGTAGATCAGAATTCAGTGTCACTGTAATTTTTCATGAAGGTAAAGGAAATTTTATCGTGATATGTTTAGTGAAAGACAAAAATACTTGAACATAAATTATAAGATAGTTTTATTCTTTTACTTCTTCTGTCAATGGAACTAGTCTGTTGTGACACCACTCTGATTTATCCATCTCTTTTGAGGTCTTCCAATATATCTCAATTCTTTTACTCCATATTGTACAATTTTTGTTGGTACCTGGTCTTCTTGCATATGTTGTATATAGTCCAAACATTTTTGTCAGTAATTTTTTGTCTTTTAATTGAAAGTGATGGGAGTTGTGTTGCATTTCTGCAAAGTCATAGAATAATTGAAAAATAGCAGGTACCTTCAGAAAGTCACAAAATGAAGTTATACTTTGGTGAAGGTTTAGACACTCATTGGTATTATGGGAGAATGAAATGTTGCAAAGAAATAGGTTTATGAACAAATAATGTAATGTCTGATATGACGAAGACAGTTCTTTTCATGCATTCCCTGTGAATGCTTTTTGGCCAAACACTGTCATATATTATTATTTGATTATTTTTACTGCTCATGCTTGGATTTGTATTCCATATACATACATAGTACTAATTTATGTTTTGTTCACGTGTTTGTGAGAGAGGGAGAGCATGTTTGCATGCTGCTGTTTCCTGATTTTTCTAGATAACATTTTCCAGGTATGTGATTTGTTTATAGTATGAATAGTACCAATGTGTTGTAGTGGCATCATCTTCTTTTGATTTGTCAAGTGTGGTTGGAATGTGGTAGCACTTGGGAGTAGCTTTCTTATAATGTGTATTTGCTTATTTTTCAGTTAGTAGTACCATTGTGTCTGCTCCTAATGCTAATAAAGAATGGGAAAATCATTTGGAAATAGAAAAGCTCCTGGAGAAGATCAGCAAAATAGAATCAGGTATAACGTTAAAATCAGCAGCTATATAGCTTTTGACATAAAAAAAGTTTTTAAAATTATAAGTGAGAAAATAAAATGTGCCTGACATTCTTATTTTCGTTCAGAAGTGATATTTTTAATGTGGCTAAGACAGTGGCTGATCAGTTCAAACAGTGGAATCACAACATTTTGAAGGATGGATCTTCCTTTGTCTTTACTTAAAAAGGGAGGGACACCTAATGTGTTGGGTCCAGTATACTGAACTATTCACATTCTTTTCATAATGGAGTGTTTGTATAACTTCTTGAAACAAGGTCTTTTTTTAACTGCAATTTGTCAAGTGACTTTTTTTATTATAGAACCAGAAGGATTATCATA
Organism: Zootermopsis nevadensis; assembly: GCF_000696155.1. The sequence goes on along the minus strand of NW_019059782.1, from coordinate 185,173 downwards.
ATGTTCACAGAAACTTGCTAATGATTTTTATCCTAGGTAAGTTTAATGAAGTATAGACCTTTGCATCTTGTTTTTTTTAATAGATTGATTTTAATATTGTTAACATATTTATTCTTAGCTCGCCCCATTGAACTGTTTCTTTCATACTTTCCAGACAAAATGTTGCATCATTTCTCAGTATTTAGAACAATAATACAACACAAAATACATGTAGCTTTCTTAAGTGCTGATATGATTCTTTTGTGTATGTGAAGGTGTGATAATTACTCTTTTATTGGCTATGGGAAAATGTGTTTTGTTCTACATTTGCTTTTCATGTTTTAATACCACTAGTATTATGAACAGTAATTAAATGTAGAATGCAGAGCAAACATTTTCATGTTTAACATTATTTTCTTCAGATATGAGGATTCTGGTGGCAGACCGAGGTACTCGCATTGAAGAATTTGAAACATGGATGAAGGAAAATGGAGCTGAAATTGATGGCATAGAAATTGCACAGTTTCCAAATTATGAGTATGGAATCAAAGCAAACAAAAATTTTTCACAAGGTGACCTTTTGATTGCAGTTCCTCGAAAAGTGATGTTGACTGCAGAGAATGTTGAAGGCTCTTTGTTAGGTGTGTTTGTACATATGTTGAGTTTCTGTTAAGCATGTTTTGGATGAAGAATCATACTTAAAAATTGACTACTGTTTTTCTCTACATTGTGTGAAGGAATCGCTGAGAAGAAATCCTGGAGATGAGTTTTCCATTGTAGATTTGAAACATTTGTAAGTCTCTGAAATAAGAGAATGCTGCGATCAGACTTAAACGTTCCTTACTGGTACATGTCTGTCTGATGTAATGAAGTATATCATACCAATGCAAAGAATTTACTATTGTACCTATTGTAAAAGGGGGACATAAATTGAATGGTAATTTCTAATATCTTACAATTTTCCTCATGCATTATTGAATTAAATAAACTATTAACAGAAGTGATCTTTAAGCCTGTGAATTCCTGACATACGTACTTTGGTGATGTGTCTGTTTCTTTACAAATGTCTCTTAACTACAACAGTTGGTAGCACAAAAGAAGCCTTAATATGAGGATAGAATTATTTAGTGAATTTTACATTGGGCAGGTTTTGAAAATAATGGTTTAAAAAAAATTACTGGATTGAAAACTTTGTACTTGTTATATGCTCCATTTGTTCTAAAAGAATATGACTCATATTTTGTGTGTTACATGTAGGTCCACTCTTGCAGAAGGATGCAATGCTGCAACATATGCCAAATGTGGCCTTGTCTCTGCTGTTGCTTATAGAGAAGTTCAAGCCTGATTCATTCTGGAAGCCTTATATTGCAGTCCTCCCAACAGAGTACACCACTGTGTTGTACTTCAAAACTAATGAACTGCAAGAGTTGAAGGGATCACCTTCACTTGGTTAGTAAATAACATGATGGTGTACTGTTTTAATGTTGCTTTAAAAAGTGAGGTATTTAATTCTTACAAGTAAAAATCAAAGTTACTGTGTTGGAATAACAGAAATTTCTACAATTTCTTTTTCCCCAACTCTTGTAGTGAATGAAGATTTTTACTTTATCTTTTGTGTGCCTCTATGAATAAAAGTCACAAGGATGTAACGCAGGTAACTTTTCACATATTCACAAAGAAGGTCAGATAATATATTTATAGAATTATTAGCTGTGTTGACCATAACATTGTCCTGCTTGAAATGCCGATACTTTCTTTATCTTCTTCTTGTTAGAATTTGTATTACATAATGTTTGGAATTTATTATTACATTATAAAGATTGGTCCATTATTTTCTGAGCACTAATTATGGATTTATGGGTAGTTTTCTGGAAAGAAGCAGTTAGCCTGATGACCTGAGATTTTGAAGCTGTCAGTGAGTCCCTGTAGATGGGAAGTTAGATGATCATATGAGAGATCTCAGACAGGAACATTTTATGCGAGTTTAATTGTGCTTTATGAAAACTGTAACATGCGACAATATAAATGTAATTTTTTCAGAACCAGCACTAAAGCAATGCCGCAACATTGCCAGGCAGTATGCATACTTCAACAACCTCTTTCAGGTTAGTGGTTTATTGCAGTATCTAAGGATCATCTACCATACAGTAAAGTAGTAGGCTCTTTTAGGTAAATGCTTTGTAGACATGTCTCTGGTAATGTTATATGTATTAAAGTTTAACCATTGACCACTGCAATGCATTGGTTAGACTTCAGCTCATGTCAAAGAAGGCTTGGGTTCCCTAGTTCTTCAAAGCAGATATTGAGATTAGTGTCTTATAAAGGGTCACTGGCAGGTCACAGCTTTCCAAATTCATCATTTACAGTCATTCCACCAGAGTTATGCTATGTCGCCTGTGTCGTCTTCTTCTTCTATGGCTCTCCGGTCTGTATTCGGTTCATGGCCTCCTCAATTCTCCTCTTCCATTCGGTCCTCTGTTAGGTCCATCTGTCCGAGGCTTTTATCGAGGTTTCAAAACATCTACCTTTTTACGGTGCAAGGTTGTTAGCCTTGCGACCAACCCCCAACCTGGAGGACCAGGGTACCTGTCTTAGTCTGACCTCTCCCCCTCAATCATTCTGGCTAGGGAGGCCCTGCCAGTAGCTATGCTACCGCCAGCATAGCTCTTGGGATCACCACCACCATGTCGCCTGTGTCAGGGCTACGCAATTAGTAGTCTGCAGGTCAAATCTGGCCTACTAAACTCTTTCCACTGGCCCGTAATTGAACAACAAAGTCGAGAGTAATGGACCTCCATAAAATATTTGTTTCTGTATGCAAATATCACGGCATCACAGTCTATTAATGCATTTAAATTACAGCCTGAATTTAAATCCTGACAGTCATTGTATTCCAGATTTGACCATTGCCACTGTAGTTCTGAAATGTCTTTTAGTTTATTCAGGTTATGCAGAGTAAAATTAATTTCATGGTGGTAATAGAAATTAATAATACTTTAAATCCAGTTATCAGTGACATTTTTATATTAACATTTGGAAATATCTTCTGGCTACTCCAGAGAACAGTTTTTGTGTGCTTAATTGGATCTTCAAAATTGCTTTTACAATATTTGTGTCTGTTGTACATAATACTTTTCTATTTTTACAGCACTCATCTGACCCTGCTAGTAATTTATTGCGGGAAGTATTCACATATGATCTATATTGGTGAGTACAGAACAGTTGTATTGCTTGCTTGCATATTTATTTGTTAAGTGGAAAAATTTGTGTAAGTGAAATGTAGAATGGAAAGAAAAGTTAGTTCTTGTTTCTCATGCACAATTTGGAAAGTTTCTGCTGGAATTATTACTTGTGTTTAGCAACTTATTGTCTCATTCACTCGATCATC
>NW_019059782.1:155682-181790 GCF_000696155.1 Zootermopsis nevadensis | reverse complement strand
CTGTTCTTTGCACATGAAGCATGCAGTTAAATAAATATATCGAATATCTCGAGAATTATAATGTGTTCTTATATGTTTAATTTACTATTTATTTTAGCCCATGTTTTAAAGTTTTATGGGGCAATAGAATTGAATATTGTGTTGAGCTAGGCAGTTTTATACTTTACGCACACTTGTTCATACACTTACTACACACGCACAAACTCTGCAATTGAGTAGTTTTTTGACATTCACACAGGCTGAGGCACATGATGAAAAGTAATGTTTTACATTTTGTTTCTTCAGCCCATATATTTGATGTCTTTCACATTGGGATTGGCTGATTAGATGATATTTTAAAGCTCACAGTTTTATTGGCTCTTGAGTGCTTGGCTTCGAGATGCTGACACGACTTGTATACTTCTCCACTAGTGTTGAAGTGTTTTGATTTGTTCGATCACCATTTGGCAATGAATGTCAAAGGGCTAATACTTAACCCTTCAGTGATAGCAGCCACATGAATAGTGTCATACCCTGTGGCCAGAGGAGATTTAAACCCCATTTACCTGGTATATACCATGTGTGGTGGCTACCACTGTATGTTGGTTTTGTTCAAGGTTTCATTATGATTATGAAGATAATTTGGATGACCAACTGCGTGTTATATATCAGGTGCATGTTTGTATCATTTATGTATGTGATATATATAAAGAGTTAATATTTGTGGATCAATCAGCACACTGTTTCAGCAGACCTGTTTTCTGTCATGGTATGCCTAAGCATTGGGAAGACTCCAGGAACAGAAATATTGGCATTGAATCGAGAAGGAAGTGTAAGACACTTTTATTTGTATCTCAGTGTTTTCCGTATGGTTCTCCATAAATAGTAGCGCCTTGCTCTTGGGTCATGGTTATCATCTTCGCCATCAAGAGAAACATCTGTTTTGTACAGGTCTTGTGTGTTGACCATCACAGGACCATGACTTTGATGAACATCCTTTCCTTCTGGCTGCATTAAAATAGGGCTTTGGGCCCTTGCATTTACAATTCCATCTACAAATCGTCTCCTGGCCCGTTTTTGTCTCCATCGGCAGACTACAAATATTGCTAGGAAGCCTAAAATGGCTAGTCCCAATATGGCGGAACTTACAGTGATTGTAGATTTGACATCTGTTGGCAGTGTACTGTCTGATTCAAGGTCATCTACTAAATCTTCCCTGTGTAGAACTACAGACTGCTTTCTTTCATCTTTGTTAACTTTGACAGGTCCATTGATGCCTTTGATTTTAGTGCTTGCCACTTCACGTACTTGGCCAGTATTTTCCAATAAAACTATGCTGTGTGTAATATCGCTGCTAGTCAAGGGAGTAAGTGGTGTTGGGTTTGTGAATCTTGAGGCAATAATGGATTTGATGTCAGGAATGAAATACGGGTTGGTGGGTTTAGAGTAGATAGTGACTGGATGCTGGTAGGATATTTTCCATGAAGGGTTAGAATGTGGACTAGGATTACTAGGTCTGAGAGTTGGCACATGAGGGATGTATAGAGGAGGATTGGAAGGGGAGAAAGACAGAATGTCAAATACCTGAGGTTCACCCAGAGATGTTTGCTCTGCCTGGCCTGCATATTCAGAACCTTCTGTAGAATTGCTTTCATCATTCTCTGAGGTGGATGCTGTTTGTTGGTTTATTTCATGATCTGAGACTTCACTGTTTGAGTCCTCTAAAAAATGGAACATTTCTTGAATGCTTGGAATATTGTATGTGTTCCTTTCTTTAATGCTTCCAATAATGTTATTCTTGACTTCATTGTTAGTTACTTCATGGTTTGATTCAGACATGTTGGTTTCAGTGGAATGACTGACTGACTGTCCAGATTCTCTGAATATATCTGCAAGATGCTGTTGGCTTGATCCTCTCTCACGATGTTCGATCAGTTCAGCTAAAGTCATGTTACGAGATGCTAAAATTCTTGTTAGATGAATAGAGCCTATGTCTGTCTTCAGAAACTCCAGGATTTCATCTTTTACACTTGTGAATTTTGTTTCGCTGCTCTTCTTTGTTATTTGTGACTGACTGTTGGATGGTTCAGAATGGATTGGAATGACTTTGTATAAAGGTTCATCTGAGTCTTCTCCATCTGTTACAGGAAATGTTTCTGTTGTTAAGTCAGTTATTTGAACATTAGAATGTGAATCACTATTTTGATCTTGAGGAGGCATGGTGTCTTGTTGCTTTTTTTGTGACTCCTCAGTTTTTGGTATGGGAGTGACTGCTCTGGGTGTTGTGTGGGTTTGTGGTACAGTATTGATGAACTGGATTGCTTCCGTTGTAGTTCCATCACTTTGGTGTTTTGGGCTTGTAACTCGGTTCATTATTCTTGGTCTCAGAGGTGACAGAAATAAGTTCGGAGGAGGTAATCTGACCCTCCCTGCCTTTGCAGTATCCACTTTACTAATGCTGTCTTTCTGAGCATTTGGTATTCTGTACCTTGGGATATATTTTCCACGCAGTCTGTTGTAATTTGAAACTTTATGGTCTGTAATGTCTGCTTCAGGAGAGTTTTGCAGTGGATCTATGACAGATGTTTCTTGAACATTTAAAGGAATTGGTGCAGGTTTGTGATCAGTTGTAGGCTCTTGTGGCTTTGTGCCACCTTCTTGTGAAGTTTTGTGAGATGGTTCTAATACAGAAGGATTTATTATTATGTCATGTTCTGTTGTCGAGACTGTACTGACCAAACTATTATTTTCTTTATTCTCTGTTTGCATTTCATTGTGTTTGTCATTGTGAGCGTTGAATACAGAGTCTTGGAATGAATTATAGTCTTCTGTAATAATTACTTTGGTTACTTCATTCCGCTCTGTGCTTGAAATGAGAGTTGCATCTGTAGCCTTTGTTTGTCTGCGGGGAGATGATGGCGAAAATTTGTTTATGTGTTCCTTAGTATCTAACTCTGTCTCTTCCACTTCTTCAAGTTCATATTTAATAGACTTGTCGCTGTCAACTGAAGGTTGTATTCTCTGTAAAGGTATGTTAACTGGTGGTAACCGCCTGTGCTTATTAGATTCTAAGTCATGGTCTTCAGAAATTTGCTCTTGTTTTTCTGAGTATCGAAGGGGCTTTCGATGGTGACCTGTACCTTGATTTTTGCGTCTCGAGTTTGTCTGTGGTGGTAACCGCCTTAGGGGCACAGACTCTTGATTGGTGTCACCTGCCTTGCTCTCTGGTGATGCTGTGTTATGTACACCAGTCAGTGCAGACAGAGCATTAAGGTTACCTTTGAGTAAGTCAGCTAATGACAAATTCTTCTGCTGGAGTAATTCACTAAGACTAAGTGATCCAGACCGCTGCTTCAGTAATGCTTTAATATCCTGTGGTGATACGACAACATCACTATTACTCTCTTCAGTTCGAGCTGGATAAGGTTTACGGTATGAATTCTGTTGTGGTTTTGTGACTTTACTCACGCTTATAGAAGAATGTGGTTGTTCATGTTGATCTCTGTTTCTTTTATGTGTGTAACTGTTTTCTTCTAGAAATGACTGTGAGTTATTGTGGCTGCTGTCAACAATTATGTCTTCTTCTTCTTGTGAGATATTTACTGACTGTTCTTCAAGCTTTGCATTGTCATTTTGATAAACATTGTCCTCTGTCTTAACCAGGACATCAGGATTGTTAACTTCTATTGGTAAGTGGGGTCGTTCCTGTTGTTGATGTTTTTGTCGTGATGAATTAGGGTGGCGTCGCTGTGTCCGGGGCTGGTGCTGTAGACTATGGGAAGGTAGGGAGTCTGGTAATCTGATGTTGTCAACACTGCTGACTGATGTTTCATAGCTCTGGTATCCTTGTAGTGAAGTTTCTGTAGATTTGTAATATGACTTCTGCTCATTGTAAGGTAATACATCTGCTTTAGGACCTTGTACTTGAGTAGAGGATGGAAAATATATCTCGTCTTGAGGTGGCTGTGGACGAGGACGTTTTCGTCTCCGCCTATATGCATTGTGGGATCTGTAACATGTATTTAAGGAATTATGCATTACTAAAATTTTAATTCATAAATTAGATAAACTTCATGTTTGAAGGTGCATTATCTTGCGTTAAATTACTATTTTTACTTTGTTTATTGTCTAATCGAAGTAGGCCTACTATCTCGATCTTCACCCGGAGGGAAATCTTCAGAATAGCCGTTTAGATGACCGCGGTTAGAAAAGAGGCCTCTCCCGAATACAATTAAAAATTGTGACATTTTTTACGAGGGTCGCTCATTAAGTAATGCCCCACATTTTTTTTCTCAGCCAATACTGAAGATAGAAAAGTGTACTTTTACATGCTTGAGATTTGATGTTTCCCGCGTTCGTGTACGGAGTTTCAAATGATTCCAACCGATAGCGGAGCTGTAGTGAACTGTTAAAATGGCGTCTGTGAACGACTCTCGTTACAAGCAACGAGCTGTAATTGAATTCCTTGTTGCTGAAAAAGAAACGGTGGTGAACATTCATAAACGTTTGTGTGCTGTGTATGGAAGCTGTGCAGTCGATAGGAGCACCGTTGGTCGCTGGGCTAAGAGAGTTAAAGCTTCAGGAAGTGAAGAAACCGAGCTCCGTGATCTGCCGCGCTCTGGGCGTCCTGCCACAGCCACCACTCCAGACATGTTGAACCGCGCGGATGCCATTATTCGTGAGGATCGGCGCATCACAACTCGACAATTGGCCCAACAGCTTTCAGTCAGCAATGGAAGTGTGATTGCAATTATCCAGGCTCTCGCATATTCGAAGGTGTGCGCAAGATGGGTTCCACGAAGTCTCACAGCAGATCACAGGATTCAAAGGAAAACGATTTCTTCTGAATTGTTGGAGCGTTTTGATGCTGAGGGAGAGGTCTTTCTGTCCCGGATCATTACAGGTGACGAAACCTGGATACACCACTTTGAGCCAGAGACAAAAAGGCAGTCAATGGAGTGGCATCATCCTCAATCACCGAGAAAGAAGAAATTCAAGACAACTCCCTCCGCCGGAAAAGTCATGATGACTGTCTTTTGGGACAGTGATGGGGTCATTCTTGTGGATGTGATGCCAAGAGGTGCGACCATCAATTCAGACGCGTACATCAGGACCCTGAAAACCCTCACGAAGCGTTTTCGACGAGTTCGGCCTCACAAGCATCCAGCAGAAATTTTGCTCCTGCATGACAATGCACGCCCTTACACAAGTCCGAGAACCCGGGAAGAAATCACCAAATTGGGTTGGACGGTGCTACCCCATCCCCCCTACAGTCCAGATCTGGCACCCTCCGACTTTCATCTCTTTGGGCCACTTAAAGATGCTATCCGCGGAACAAGATTTGAAGATGACGAGAGCGTGATTCAAGCAGTGAGGACATGGCTACGTGCACAGGACAAGAGCTGGTACCGGCAAGGCATGCATGCACTTGTTCCACGCTGGCGTAAAACCGTACAAGTTGATGGGGACTATGTGGAAAAATAGTATGTGTAAAGGAAACATTGATTTATATTGTCACTAAATTTGAGCCATCTTGAATAAATATGTTCTGAGGAAAAAAATGTGGGGCATTACTTAATGAGCGACCCTCGTAATATTAAAACTATGTTTCATTAGTTGTATTCTATACTTACATCATCAGGTTAAAAAGGGCAACAACAAAAATCTCCTTGGCCCACTAGCTTAGCCAGGGGGCCCAACAAATAAGTTTTCTGTCCATATTTACCTGATGTTAGAAGCAAATTCTAGCTTTTGAATTGTAATTGTACAAAGCTCATTCTTTTCACACTTTGAAGCACTCTGTGCCAACAGTTAGTGTTCCCAATACTTGTGAAATACTTAGTTTGTACTTACATGGGCTGTTAAAGTTTTAGCTGTTTGAGTTAACGACTCTGATTCTCAGTTTTTGTTCTTACCTTATTGGTTGTGATCCTGGTAGAGCAAGAAGAGCTACATTGGTATCCTCTGGAAACGCTGCTGGTGCGTCTTGGACTGGCCACTCCTGCCACATAACATTAATCTACTAAAGGAATTTTCAGAACATGTTCTCATGAGATCATCATTTAAATTCTTCCTGTATTTTTTCCCTTGCCTGTTTAAAATCATTTAATATGATGATCTTCTGGCAAATATGATGGGTTTCTCTGAATGTAGTATAGTGGTTAACATTCTGCTAAATATTTTGTTTGTTGTGGATTTGAATCGTAGTTACTGGTTATCCTGACTTATTTCTTTCTGTGATTTACATCAGTCCAACCAGATAAATTATGTAGTAAAACCTTGAAATAGGCCATGGCCACTCTTTCTTTTATCCTTTTCAGGCTGATATCATTTAATTTCATCTGATATTAAATATGAAATATGTGTGAGGTTGAAAATACTTTTTTTCCTGCCAGAATGACTGTAATGTGTAACATTACAATGTAATACAAAACATGGTGGTTGGATGAAGACTTATGAATCCCATACAGACTCGTGCTTTGGTGGCTTGGAATTTAATCCTGGTTTGTTAGAATTTTTTAATGCCTTCTGCCCATGCACACTGTGAAACGTACGAGTATGTTACACTCATAGGGCATATAGGTCTATCATGATGGCTAGTTGAGGACCTAAATAGATTGTTAATAACATCTCTTCTAATTTGAATGTGATAGAATGACTATGCAAATATGAAATGATGTGTACATTTTCTATTTACATCATTAGTAAATAGCCTATTTATTTTCTATACACAAATTTTACCGAATGGAACATAGAAAGCTGTCAGAGAGTTGGTGAAAGAAAAAGTGTCCTCCTTGAGTTTGTTTACCATTACAGAATAGACTCTCCATAGTGTTCAGACTGTTGAGTCATGTCCATTGAACTTTCACACTTAAATTTGTGAAGGTCTCACTTTCTTCTTCCTACTTCTGAAGATACGTCTTGTGGGTCAAGGTGTCTTTGAAGCGACAGAATCTAGGGCAACTTATAGAATATGTTAATATGTTATGTATATAAATGTATTTTAAATTTACCGCCAGATCCTTAACGTTGAGAAACACACTCTTTAATGATGCACGTAGCATTCTATAGATTGGTTAGGTATGTAGGACTTAGAAAGTATGGGAAATCCAGTCTTCCGTTGTTAGAAGAAAGGGAGACAAAGAAAGTGCGCTGGAATCTGGTTCTTTTGCCAATTATAAAACGAGTCGCTGTGTTTGGTACGGAACACGATATTGACAATACTGTGACTGAAATGGAAGGTCAAGTTCTTACAAAGACAAGTGCGTATGTAAGAGTGAAATGTGTTCTTCGGTTTGGAATACAGGTGACTCGGGCCGGGGGTATTGCCACGTGTATCACAAACGTGTAAAACGGGAAACGTGGAACATGCCCGTGGATGTCTTGAGTGATACACCGTGAGAGGTCTTCATTTATAGTACCCAAAGTCAAAATGGTGGGTCCAGTCGGTGAAACTGCGCAACTCAGCTGGGCCTGCGCGGCGAACTGTACCGTGGCCTCGGATAGGATATTGATGCTCCTCGTTATATGGAAATAAAACCGTGGATAGCGAAAGCGCGCATGACGATAATCACCTTCATACAGTTTCGCATTGCTTTCTCTGCAGTTTTGCAGCTAACAGTTATCTTTATTGTTGACAACAACAACAAAAAAACGCCGAACGAATAACCTGTTCTATATGCTGTCTTACCCGCTGATGTAAGTGACGCAAGCTCTCGTCTAAGACTTCTGGTTGAATATCCGAATCTTCTGACCGGGTGGTTGTGACGAGGAGCAGGAGTAATGCTTTCGTCAAGAGCATGACGGGCCGTAAAGGACTGCAGAGCTGCAAAGAGAAGAGCCATTCTCTTATTACTGAACTTATGGGCGTCCTACTGACGGCTGTTATTGATGTGAATTGTGTTCGTGTCGGGTGGAAAACAGCAACAAGCCAGTGTTGTAGGACGTGAAGTTCGCTGTAATGTTCTTTCTTTCTCGAGGACGCGCTGCTGACTTCGACCATGTGGTCTGTCGATACACCTTGTCAGAGAAAGTCCCCCCTCCTCCCCACAGCTTGTTAATGACCGTGACCAGAATTCGATTTTATGTTGCTGACCGGAAACTGGTCTGGTCTCAGAATCTAAGTTCAAAATATGATAACAGGATCCGAAGCTTCAACACTTAATACCAAAGCCAGCAAGAGCCCGAGCCAGTTACAACCTCTGATACTGAAAACCAATCTTTTCTGCAACCATCGTAATGTTATCTCAGCACGTACGTGTCCTAAGAAGTTTCTGGATCAAAATGCTATCTACATTTCTTGTTTCCCCAATCACTGCTTTTGGTACCGTCTTTTGATTTTTTCACCAAGTTCTTCCTTACGTATATCAAATATTTTATGAGCATTTTGATATAACTCTAATTTATCTTCTGCCCCCAAAGTAGGAGACCATGATTTATCCATACACATACATAAGAAATAGCAAATATCACGACTTCAGATGTTTTGGAAAATAGGTGAAATCATAACGCTTTTTGATCTGAATGACGATAAACATTCGTAGATTTACTGTGGTCATATTTTTGATCAAATTAATTGCCGTAATCATATTATTTCAATACAGTGTGGTTTAAGAAAACATTCGACGGATAACTTCCGCTTTGGCTACGAAGTTAGCCAACGAATAAGTTTAATTTCTTGGCGAGAGCGGAAATTTAATGGAAAAATACGACGTATTTGACAGATGTGATAAGTGATGTTGGTTTGGGCGTGTATTGCTGTGGATGCCACGACCATGTTTCTCAGAAAGGAGAAAGCACTTGAAGATGCCCCACTATTGTAATGTCTCTGCCTCGCGGGTATTAACTTTCTTCTCGTGCCTCCGGACTGTCACAAGGTGTGCGCGTACCCATTAGTGTAACAGTTGTAAAAGATTTTTAACACAACTACTCATGTACTGTATTTTAAGAATTACAACGACGACCGCAAAACTGGTTACTATTACGGTTATTCCATGTTGTTATAGGCAAAGTGTAAAACTAGGTAAAAACATCAAATGTAGCTTGTTTGTGGCGAAGTGAGGATGGATATGCGAAAACTTTCTGTTTACAATGTTGTTGTGCGTCTTACCGAAATTAGAAATAATACGTTGTAGAAACATTATAAATTTAGGACAAATATTTCATATGTAGGCCAACATTGCCACTCTCTGGTGCAGAAGAGATGTTGTTTATGTGCAAAGTAAATTAGACGGATAATTTTTACAACGAAACATATTTTCTTGTCTTGTAAATGGTGAGTGTTTTATTGGTTTCGTTTTGTGAGGTCAGTAGAAAATGGAACTCCTATTGTTAACACAGGCGATGATGTGATAAAAATTGTCAAAAAGAGTGACAGAACTAAAGAAAAGATGGATTGTAAAACAGATATATAAATAGACCAATAATACAGCACACCCATACCGTTGGTGGGGGTTACGTTGTTGAAAACCACCGCGATGAGCGAAGTTCATACATTACGAGAAAAGTTGGGTTAGGGGAACCAAATACACAAGAAACATGATGCGTGATACGTATAATTATTGATTAGTAAACATGGAAACATAGTGTTGGCGTTTATTGGGATGACGACGATGTTCCCGGCAGAATATTGTCAGGGTGGTGGAACACAAGGGCAACCAACAATCAGTCCTAAAAATCTTGAAAAGTACAATCGCAGTACAGTCGATGTGACACGATATCTACGGAACTACTTACTGACAGGCCAGCAGACACGGGCTCTTGTGTGTTACTCAGTGCGCCTGCGCAGAAACGACCGCGAAAAAGCGAGGGATCTATGCCGCGGTGCAGAGATATTACAACTTTTCCGCTAATAAGCATATTCTTCACTGCCATTTTTTGTTGAAGCGGTTTCTTCTGTTGAGCCCCCTGGTTGAGTTAGCTTCAGATCACGGACCCCAACAGATAGGCTCTTTAGCCTCTTCCCCCATTTTACCGGAAGATGGAAAGCAGAATTCAGCATCCGAAACTTTTTAGTTTTATTATTTTATAATATAGACGGTGGACAGAGTCCAAAAGAATAGTTTCACATATTATAACGCACCACCACCAAAAACCATCAGACTTCGGCCATAGAATTTTAATTTTGTGTATATATCCTGAAATACCCGAAATCCATTTAAACTAATTCGTCCTAGGCATAACTAGAAGTAATTTCTTATTGAATGTAGGCATAGTACATTATCATTACATGACTTACGAAACATGGAGTGCAACTTACCAAGCTTACTGAAGAAGAGCTGTTGAGCTTTCGTTGTTGTAGTTTGTATTTGAACACTGGGTAAGTCACTTTTGAGCTTCACACTAACACGTGTGAAACACTCGCGCGGTCAACATTGAGGCATGGATGCCCTCACCATTCAGAGTCGAGCAGTGGACTGGTTGGGGAGAATAGCGTGGAAAGAAGTTTGCATCTCCGGGTGAGGGAAACCGCTTTCCAACCGCACAGCCTAGCAGTTGCATTATCTGTCATGCGTTCTTTACATGAAGTTCTTGAAAAGAGCGAGTAGTGGGGAAGACATGTTTTATTCCGAATGCACGAATTTCGATTAAATTTGGTGTCATGAAAGTAAGGCAACGGCAATGTTGCTCCTGTGGCAGATGTATTTATGGAAGAGTCAAGGCCTTCCCTTTTCCTGCATTTTCTCAGCTCTCGAGCTATACATTTGTAATTTGGCTGTGATCTTGATAGTCGTGATTGTGGCATGTACACATGTATCCAACATCAAGTGCTATAATCCGTGATTTCAGATTCTGCGCAGTTATACTTTAAAAATATAGACTTCCTGATTCATATATCTAACAGAAATCACTATGAGTGGTCAACACGGAACTGTCGTGCATTTGGACGCAACCTAATGTCATTAACTGCTCCTGTTTACGTTTTTACTATTTGCAAATTTGCGGAACCTTTAATAAAACTATATAAGAAGTAGCTTATTTTCAGATGCTAAATAATACTGATCACGAATCTGATAACACCGAATCCCAGTAACGTGATCGAAAAATAAAACAATTTTGAACTTATTGAACTCTCTAAAGCCAACACTAGTCTTAACACAATTTAAACATTTTAAGAAAACTCAACCCATAACCATTACAACCATCAATCGGTTAATGTCATTTAGGGAAATAATAGCAGTTTGCTCTGGAATCATATGATACAGACTAATGCACTTCGTGGGCAGAACACAAAATTACTGATTGCTAAACATGCAGTTCCCACTAAGTTTTAAAGGGTTGGAGTGTAAAATAAATTAAACTTCCTTTAATTGTAGATTCTATTGTATAAAGTAGAAAGGGCCCATTGTTAACAGATCAGTAGCACACAAATGTTTACAAGTGTGTTTCGTCGACTGAGAAAATTCCCTGTCGTGACTTCAGTTACTGGAACAATTCGGTTACTTCGTTGGCAACAATGTTGTGCCAAACAGCAAGCGTGTCATTTTAAGTCTTCAGGAAATTAAAGACGCATTAACAGAGAAAAATTACGGAAACAGGTAGGTGGACAAAGCACTTCCATATACAGATGTTAATCTCAGTAACTGGTTTGATGAACAAGATTCGATTTCTGGCAAGAAAATTCAGAACTCTTAACTCTGTGTGTGTGACACTCCGGTGGCTTTCACAAATCTCATACATCTTTCATGTCCCAGATGTGGTGTTGTAAGTACACTGTTTCACTCCATGAAGACTGAACCTCCATTAAACAAAACATTTCTGTGACCCATGGTTGTCGGCCAGGATACTGAAATCTGTTCCCATGAGAGCCACCGGTGACTCTCATGGAAACCGATGTGAAGCGTCCCGCTCAAGTTGAAGTCTTCCGAACCACATGCTCCCCTATCAGGCCTCTTACCATCGCGAGATCGTGTTTTCAAGTTTTAAGACTTTTGAACCAGTAGATAACTTTTTGAATAGTAATGTATTATTGTTTCAATCTCGCCACGAGTGCAGACTTCCGTATGAATATTTCCCCCCCTTGATTTGTATTGCGTTCTTCCAGGGGAATACAATCGCTTCCCATCGTGTCCTTTCCAATTCCCCATTTTCTTCTCTCGTGAGTCACCTGTGTTCCTGAACGCATCGAATTCTAGGACCCAGCTCTTATTTCATTGTACGCGTGAACCTGAGAGCGTCTCTGGACTCTGCTGTAGCTCGTAACATTTCACTGTTGACCTACTCTGCTTCCGTTCTATAGCCAATGGCTCTGAGACGAAGAAAGGAGGATACATCGACATCTGAGAAGATGAGTTTCCATCGCCTGACACCAATCTCGCCTCCACCACTGTCGCTTGTCTCGTGGCTTCCGTTCATTTATGTATTCATTCCACATTTACCCAAATATTGCAACTCGTTGATTATGACGTGGTTAAAAAGAATGTCACACTACATTTGTCCCAGAACATGTAGTACTAATTGCTTGGGAGTTTTTAATTTCCTATTTTCTTTTTAATTATAGGGGTCTCAAGCAAGGGGAGACAGTTTATATCACGTATCTTACATGGAATTTATGAAGGCTACAATGTTGCTGTATTTTTAAATAGAACTAAATTTATGGCTTACCACTCTCTTCTATCTTTATTTCTTTCAGTTCCATACGTTAGTGTGTTTTTATATTTTGTGTACGAAATATAGGGATAGATAAGAAACGACGTTTCTGTGTATGTTAAAGGTTGCAATCGAAAGGACGAAAAATAATCTGGAATAACAAACACGTGTAATGAACGGACAATTACTAATATCCCGTTCCAGTACGTGAACAAGCGTCTACTTATAAAAAAGGGTAGGTTGGAGGGACGGAAGAAGACCTCAGAGGATCTAGGCTGATCAGTTTTGAGAACGGGAGCCTGGCGATTTGTCGTTTGAAAAACTTTGCTGTTTGTTACCATGGAGTTTTGTGTATTTTATTTGCATTCACCATCAGAAACCACAGCTGTAACATCAAATACTACGCTTTTTTGGCTACAGTCTAGCCATCTTCCCATGTATGTTATCCTCACTCCAATTTAAATAAGAAATGCTGGGACGAACTTAACCGCGTTTAGAATTATTTACCTTCAAATTTGTCATTGTGTTTGATAAGGCGAACAAGGACTGTTATTTAATACAGTTTCAGCTTCTGTATTATCATTCTACACAAAACGAATAACGTTTGTGTGTTAATTATTTCATGTCAGTATTGTCTATGACATAGTTTAATGATTCATTCGTTTGTATACGTACTGTAATTTCGCTGCTTAAGGTTCCGTCTGTACTTTAAATTTGTCAGATGTAACCGAAGTTTGTCAACGTCCAGGTTATCAAGGTAATATATTCTCTTCAAGTTTTCCGATATTATTTTTAACTTGTAATCTGTCTCATGCGTGCTACGTGTTCCGCCCACATCGTCTTTCGTGATTTGACTATTCTAATAATATTTGCTGAAGAGTACAATGATGAAGCTCCTCGTGATGTAATTTTCTACAGCCACATTTTACTTCTTCCCTCTAAGTCTTATTATGAGATAGCCCCCCCCCCCCTTCCCCACACTGAAATATAAGCTAGAAACCTAGAAAAAGTATGCAGTATAAATAAAAGTTAGAGAACATATGACGTTGTTGAGATTTGAGATTATCACCGTGTAGTCTGGTAGAAGCTTACCAACGTTTCAGAGGTTCCTTCTTCATCTTCAACCTATGTCATCGTTTGCTGTAGTATTAATATGTTTGCTTCCTTGTTGTTTGTTATTTAATTCTGCATTTGCAAGTATGAAAGTATTGTTAAGTAACAATGATAACTGCCTCATATCATGGATCTTGCCCATTTCTTTCAACCTGGAACCGCATGCCAGACCAAATAATTGGACTATTTCGAGGTGAACAGTGTTAACACTGCCTGAGACTAGAGCCTGTGGATTTGTCACGATATTGCTTTAATAAATTAATGCGTAGCTTGCATCACTTACATGAATTATGCTGCTCCACTTCTCACTATTGTGTTTGCAGACGTCTGATTCTGTATCGTGGCTAGCGATGGATTACACGGTTTCCCTTATATAACTAACATTATTAGGATTTTTGCAAGTTCTCTAGTTTCTTCATGCGTGCTTTAGGTCAGGCCTCCTGATTATATTAGGCCTCTGTCAGTTTTCAATCTAAACTGAGACTTTCTTCTCAGTGATAACAAATATGCACAGGCATATTGATGAGACGAAAAACTGCACAAAGAAAGGGAAAACGTACCATTGTTGTTATTTTTTATTAAACTGATGAAAGTAAAAAGTGTTGTTTGTCGACAGCTGGGCAGTATCAACAGTGATGACTCGACAGAACTTTGTGCCTTCCATTGATGGTAATTCCATGCTGAATGCTCTTATTCCTATGTGGGACATGTGTAATCATACCAATGGGAAGGTAAATATGATAAGTATATCATTTTTATCATATTTTCGTGTTGCAGTGTATTTTGAGAATTTGCATTTTTTGTTTGCTGCCTACACTTAATTTCTTTAGTGTAGGCGGGATCAATGGGAGATAGGAGTTGAAGGAGACTGGATTTTGTTGGCCCAGGACAGGGTCTGATGGAGGGCTTTGGTTAATTCGGTGATGAACCTTCGGGTTCGGTAAGCCATCTAGTTAGTTAGTTAGTGTTTACATTCAGTCAGACAGTAAGGGTTACTGTCCTTATAGAAAGTATAAACTTAAATTTCTGTGGTAATAATATGTGTAAACTTTATAATAAAATTAATGGTCAGCCTCATGTTTATAGTGAAATAGTATAGATGTGAGATTTCTGGTTTGTTGTACGGTGCAACAACCCACAGGACAGCCATCTTCAAATAGTGTAGATGTTTGATTACTAGTACCCAGGTACTAACTGGTCTGTGATAATACACGACTTGATTTTGAAAATGTTTACTGATTTATGTACAAAAATTTGTTCCAGTTAAGTCATTAAAACATGTTAAATATACCAGTTTCAAACACTGCCATATCCTTTTGGATACTAGTGCCATCTGAATCATTAGAAGGACAGTTACTATCACATTCTTGAGATATTCTGTGCTAGTAAGTGGGCAGTATTTGAAACCTGACCTCTGCTTACAATTTGTGTGCTAGTACATAGTTACATAGCTGTATTTCAAGCCCAAGAAAAAACATAGCCATTACTTCATCAGCATCCATGACCATTAGTAAATGGAATCCCATGCTCTGAGCTCTTCCACCTCAGAAGTAGATTCTGTTAACTTTGCCAGGTGGGCAGAGGCCAAAAGACCATAACTGGAGGCACTATGATGTAGGTAGCTGCTTTCTGCAGTTGTCCACAGACTTCAATGCAGAGAAGAATCGCAGTGAATGTGTGGCGTGCCGTGACTATAAAGCAGGGGAACAGATTTTCATCTTTTATGGACCAAGAACTAATTCGGAGCTGTTTGTACACAATGGATTTGTGTATCCTGAAAATGAACATGATGGTCTACGTCTGAGACTAGGCATCAGTCGAGGTGATCTACTGCAAGCAAAACGTGTCGAGCTGTTAGGTCACCTTGGCATTCCGGCAATTGGGGACTTTATGCTTAAGAAAGGGCCAGATCCAGTTGATGGGAGGTTGCTGGCATTCCTCAGGGTCTTTAGTATGGGACCAGGTAGGTAAAGATTATACCATTCCATGTTTTTCAACTCAGTGCATAGCAGATGTCATGAAGTTATTCCATGTGAAATGAAGCTGTAAGTGCCATGCACCAGAGACAATATATAAGGTGTTTCTAAATTTTGTGTCGTAAATGATAGTGGAGCTTCAGGTCATCAATATAGGTCAGGGTCTGATGGATATTGCTCCAGAAGTGCTTCTGTAAAAAGTAACAGAAGATAACAATTTAAGGATGTAATGTTCCAACATCTCTGAAATGTGAAATACTTCACTGTGGGATGGTTTACATATTGCACGTTTTTCAACAGATGCTCAAAATGCTCCCATGGGCATGAACACAGAATGTCTCAGACATTTTGAATACCCCAGGTGTGGTATAAATCTTGTTTGTTGCATCCTGTGTGCTTTGCGAACGTTGCAGTTTGGTGTCAATGGTGTTGACGTAAACCACATTTATCATGGAACTCCGCAAGGAAAAGTGTGTGGGATTAAGGTCTGGTGACCATGGTGCTTTGGGCCCTTCATTGATCCATCATCCTGGATTATGCCTACCTAACCACCCCTGTACAGCCAGACTGAAATGTGCTGGAGCACTGTTGTGCAAAAACCACATCCGTTGTCTTGTGTGCAATTAAATATCCCCCAGTAATTGAGGTAAATCTCTATGGAGAAATTGCAGGAACTGTGGACCAGTAAGTCTTACTGGTAATATATCTGGACCAATGAGATTATCTCCTATGATTTAAGCCCACACATTGAACAGCTTCATACAATATAATGTGCTTCTGAACTTTTTCTCTGTAACTTTTTACGAAAGCATTATGAAAAGCAATATGGAAATTGTTTTAGATTAATTCTGTAAAATTTAATGGACTCTGTGTTTTATTTTGTGTCAATGTTTTGTAGGGTAAGCTGTTTATGAGAAAATAATAAAATTCAATATGAGATTCATATAGACCAGGGTTTAATTTGACTTATTATGTATTAATGTGTAAAGAATACATAGAGAATTATCCAAAACAGTGTGATTGAGAGAATGGTGTAAGTGTATCACACTTGAATGGCATGAAAAGGAAATCATAACTCATATTCTTAAATTGCTGTAGTGTTCTCTAGCCTAAGTACCAAGTCTTACAGTAGACTCCTGATTAACTGACCTAAATGGGGCCAGAGGATGGTCAGATAATCAAAAATGCCAGATAATACTGAAGACTGTGGAAAGGTGAGGGTAAAATTCATTTCAATTCAAAACTCAGTTTATGATGTTTAAGTACGAAGAAAATACAATACAGCATCAAAATCTCACAAACAAAAACATTATTTAACATAAGGTAAATTTGTAAATGAAAGAGTTCTTTTAAAGAAATTAGTAATGGGTATTTGCTTCTGAGCCTTCTTTCTTTTCTTTGCGGCAAGGTCATGCCAGCGTCTGACTGATAGTACCTCTGTAGCAGCAGAGTACATAAAATGTGGAAGGTGCGTGGTGGAGTAGTATGATTAATTATACTACATGCTGAGTTGACTGTTGATAAAATTCTGACACAGCATGTTTAATGAAATGGGATATTGAATAATTGAAGGTCAGATACCAGGACTCTACTGTATAAGCTAAATAAGCTTTTGCTTAGAACCTCATCTTTTGAAGTTCTTCCAGATACTGAGAACATTTTTAGAAATACCTGTAATAGTTTAAGGGCACCCATTCAGTCAAAGATTGTGTTTATGGTAAAAGTAAATAAAGATGAAATCAAATGTTTTGAATCTTTAATAAAGAAAGTTGAATGTAAGTTAGTCTCAGCCTAGTCAGAGGTTTGGCTTTTGTTAGATTATACCCTGTCATAAAGTTTGCTCATGCAGTTATTCATATAAAACCATTAATGTGAATTAATGATTATTCCTGTTTTTTAATTTATGTAAGGGCATCATCTTTTTTACTGCTTAGGACCTCACAAAGTCTTGTCCAGCCCTGGAGATGTAGGCTGTCCCTATTAATTGAATATTGATCTACCATTTCAGTTTGAAACTATGCTGTCTAACCTAATCTGCTCCTAGTTGTTTTATTAACTAAAAGTTCTACTCAACCAGAACGTGTTCTTTCAGAAGGGCACTTTCTACCTACTTAAACATGGTTCTTGTCCATTGCAAATGATAATGAGAGAGTTGTGATATTGTATTTACCTGGCAGAGCACCTGAACCACTGGCTGTCCAGTGATCACAGTTCTGACCTTGTATACCCCGACTGTGCACTTGAGACAGATGTGGAGTCCAAGATGTGGAAGTTTCTCCTTGACAGGATTAATCTCCTGCAACATGCCTATACCACTACGCTGGAAGTAAGTTTACAGTATATGCAGTAATTTGAAATTAACAGGTATAATAATGGAGAGAAATTAGAATTTTAAATGGTGTGTAATGGGCTTTATTTTCAGTTTCTTGTCAGAATATAAAACTGTAAGTAGCCATTGTTTACATGGCTCAATTGAGAAATATTGCCATGTTACAGGAAGACTGTACGAAGCTGAAGCATCTTCAACTGACACCATGCTCTCGTCTAGCTGTTCAGTTGCTGATAACGGAGAAGAAGTTGCTTGAAGCTGCTGAAGAACATGTCAAGCAGCGAATTAAGACCTGAAGAGGCAAACAGTCTTTAGGTGATCGTTTCTGTATGTTGTTCATTCACTAAATGCATTGCAATTGTTTTAAGGGATCAACAGATAGATGATAAATTGGTGATGGGCCATGTTAACACATAATCAGGTTTGTTTTAGTGTGAACAGATCATGTACATGTTTACTATGAGTAATTATTATAAATGTTGAAGTATTGAGATCAAAGTATGATTAGTCATGCAGTTTCCATTCTGAGAGGAACATAAAAAACTGTATAAATTTTGTATAAAGTATGAATTTTGTTGCACTTGACATAGGGACACAATTTTTCTGTGACTGATAAATGTGATGGAAAATACATATTTTTTCTGCCAGAAGGCCTGTAGAATGCAACTCTGAATGGAAAGTATCTTACAAACTCCTCAATCAAAACATTTGTGTCCTCTGGTGTCTTATTATGGTTATTGTGCCCCATAATCATTACATGCAGAACTAACTAATTTCTGGGCTTTTCCGCTTGTGATTTGGTGATCGTGTGAAATGCAGTGAAATATTTTTTCCAGTTTCTTGGAAACCAGTATTTATCTGAAGGTCTTCCACTATCCTGTACATTTTGGTCACCTCTAGTTTACTTATTAGCGATTTTATTTGTTTGATTAATATATTTACTTTTTGTAACTCTTGATTTTAATTTGTTTATGCAGTCATGTAACTGCATGTAATTGCAGTATTTGTTATTTAATGTATTGATGGTGCTACATTAAGATTTGATTCTCAGGTAAGATAGAAAATAAATGCTTCTGATTGTTGTAGTTGTATGAAAATATTATAGAAGTAAGGTATCATCCTTGATGTAAGAACTGAATTTTTAAATATTATTTAAATGAGTTTCAGCTTCAAATCATAAATGCTAATATTGGAATTTCTTATATCTTCATCATCTATGGTCATTTCTGCTTATTGCAAGTTGACATACATTTATTACACAATCAGTATTATTTCTTTTTAAGAGTAATATATTTTTAAAGTGTTTACAGTAGTTGTTCTTCTTGAATGAAATAATGTCATGCGAACATGCAAGATTACGTGGAAACAAGATTCTTGATGTGTAATTTTCTTTATTTTTGAGAATTATGTATGATGTCAGTTTTAAATTACTGTCAGATACACTACAAAAATTAATACATGGCATCCAGGAAATGTTTTTGTGGTGCTAGAGGAAAGACAAAAGACAATTGCTGTAACAGGTACAAATTTCACTAGAAAACTATTCTGTGGACCTAAAACAGCCATTATGAAGCAATTTGGAAAAAGGTTTATGTTTGTGCTGGAGAAATATATATACAAATTTTCATGCGGACAAATATTTTTCTGCAACATGTTCCATTTTGTAAATATGTCTTCTTATATGTTGGGTGTCTTATAGTCTGTAAATATGCCATACTTACTGAATGTGCTGACTTCTTCAACATTTCTAGATGGGTTCCACCTTTGGTCTCATTTTCATACACATTTTGTTGGAGATTTTGTTTTCTCAAAGTCAGAAGTAGTACAGAAATTCTTTTTAGACACTAAGTTTAGTAAACAGTTATATAATGAAAATATTTGCATTTAATTGAAGAAAAAGATAAACTGGTGAACTGCAAAATATTGATTGGAAAAGTCTGTGTATGGTTGGAATGATTGCTTGATAATGCTAGTCATTTAAACTTGAAACTGTATTGATTTGTAAGATGTGCTATGATACACTGACTTCCATAATGTTTAAATTAAGTCCTGTGTGCTATATGATACAGAATTTCACAAACCGATCTAGCTGCAAAGAATTATAACTGAGTGTTGTGGTCCTGTTAAGAATAGACTTCAGTAGGTCTTACAGTCTATTGCTTCCAGTTGCAAAAACCTATACAATATCAAATTTCTCACTACATCTGTATGAAAGAATCAGAATAAATCAATAATTTACTTCCTCCTATGAAGAGTTGGGTTAGCTTGGTCTCTATGGTGGCCGACGGGTTCAATTCCCAGCAGGATTTTTCTCTTTGTCACATTGTCCACATTGGCCCTGGAGTTCCAATTGTTTGATGAAACAGCCTTCCCGTTGTTGTCTGGAGTCCTGTAATGCATGTGTTCGGTCCAGTATGTTTCGTGAGATTGTAGAGACATGACCTGTGTTAATTTTCTGTGTTCTTAATTTGGTCTGGACCTGAGGCACATTGCCTATCCAGGCACTGTAAATTACAATACTGTTATTGCAAGATGGGTAGTCTATTCAGAATCATGGATACAGTATACATGCCACATGCAATTCTTGTTTGTATGTTTTCACAACTGGAGTTCATTGTATTACCTAGGCCTTTGATGATAAGTGGTTCTTTCCTGAAAGCCAAAGTTGTATATGCCATATATAACCCACGACCCTGGAAAGTATGGAATGTACAGTAACTTTTGCTGTGATTGTGTGCTGCTGTACTACACAGACTGGTCCATAATGTACATTTTCTGGTAATATACTTGATTTTATGAGATGGTGAATCATAGCACATTATTAATATTTATTATAAATTATTGTAGATCGTTGTTCATGTATTTTATGAGAGAACATTTGACAGTTTACAAGCAAATATAATAGAAATGTGATTAATCAATTTTTATTTATTTATTTTACTTTGCAGCTTTATCTTGGTAATTCTGTAATTAATGTGAAACCGAAAAGAGATTGTGTAGCTGGTTTAAAGATATTCATCATCTAAGGCTGTTTGTACCTGGATAGAATCGAGTTTTGTAGTTTATTTCCAGATGCATGGGAATATATAATATACATTCCAGACTGTAAAGGGTCTGACAGTGAGATTGAGGTTAAAACTTTTTAATTATTACTCAAAGAAACAATGGTATAAATTGTCAAAGGTATGTTGGAAAGTAAATGGGCCTGACAGTGACATACAGAATGAAATGTCCAAAATTTTACTCATTCTGTGAATACTAAGGTAATAAAACTGAGGAACAACATGTGATGTACATTAAGATTTCTGAAGAAAGTGAAAAGTTTTTCAGGTTAGAAATGTCAAGTGCATGAAAGTAGGGAATGAAACTAGGAGAAGAATAGAGGTGAGGACAGACTGAGCAAGGGAGCCAGTGGGAGAGTTGGGGGATTGCGGTAGTTCATCCATTTCACTGCCCTTGCTTTGATCTCTGATAATGTTAGTGAAGAGTACAGGGCTCTTCATTTGGAAAATGTTGCCCATCCCCTTCAGGAGAACATATAAACAGGTGTAATTATGACTATCATGCCCAAAAGTGTTTATTTGCGTGACAATAATTAACGGCTTATGTTTCGAAAATTTGTAACGTTACACAAACACTGACCACATTCAGTCTTCCCCGTTTAAAATTGATTGCTCAGTTGATATCAGTAGTAATACGCATAAATTGTAACAGATGGCAATAGTGAGGTTGTATAGTTTGCCATCTACAGTCTGATTGATGAATCGTTTCCAATGTCATGACTGCAAGTATATAGGAACAAGTAAAAGTATTTTTCTCTCGTCTGTCAGTGGAATAGTTGACCGCTAGGTATTTGGACGTGTTTTGTGTGAGATGGATTTGGGAGAATGGAAACAGCTGTTCGATGTTTTCGTTGCTGATTGAGACATGAGTTCCACATCCGCTCTGGAGAAAGACGACACCGCGCGTTCGAATCGGAGTGCAGTTAGTCGGGAATTACTATTCAAATTTCTGATCGTTGGAGATTACGGCGTTGGTAAGAAAGGTTTCGTTTCTTTATGCACTTTTGTTCCTGATTAAACCCTGATTAAAATGCACAGGTTGTCAAACAACAGCTCCATATTTGACTCCGTGGTGACTGAATTCGTGTAAACAGCAACAGAATAGATGTTAACTTCAACAAGATCCACCGTTGTAGGTGAGGGAACCCACGAATGATCCGGAGGATATGTTATGACCACGAAGTCCAGTGTAACATGTTTCATGTGTAAACAATTTTCGGTGGGGATAGGCCGGAGCGAAATTTTTCTTGTTCCTGTTGGGTTAGCAAATTAGCTGCCGTTTTTTTTGTTCCAGATTACTTGTGCCGCTGGGGGGGAGGGGGGTCCTGCGTGGTTTTCTTATGTAGATCCCAGGGAATGTCAAAGCAGTAGTTTAAAATTACGACTGTGATCAACTTGAGTAGCCATTTTCTCGTATTGGGTCTAAAACACCTCTGAAGAAAAAACAGCGTCATTAAATTTTGTATAAACAGTTATCAAGTGAGCCAAAATTAACTGGGCGTGTTCTGATGTTATCATGCCCATTGACTGTAATTGAAACGCTCCGAATGTGATTGACAAAAGCATCGCAAAGTTAAATCGCCGTGGTATTACTGGTAGAATACATCAAGGTAAAGAAATCATCTTGTTTCAGACCACCGTGAATAGGAAAGCATCGGACGAGTAATTCCCACGGGATGTATATTACTCTTTGTTAAGTTGGTTATTTAACGACATTGTATAAACTGTGTGTTATGATGCTTTGAATGATGCGAATGACGAATAGAGTGATCTAGGACAGGCATACTTCGAGAGGTAATACTTTGGTATTTTTATGAAGAGACTGTAAACGTGATCGTAGCCTGTCTCCCGTCCGAAACAAATCTTCCGACTGTGAGGCTGTTGCGTACCAACATCTTTTAATTTAACTTCATGTCTGAATTGTATGATTGTTTTATGTAGGTATCTTATTTTGATCCTTTAAAACCGGGCGGTAACTATATGTACCATCGGCTTTATTTATTTGTAGTTTATTTAACGACGCATTTTCAGCAACTCAGACTATATATCGTCAATTATAGTGCATAATGAATTGGAAGGGATGTTGAAGGAAGTGGTCGTGGCATCATTTAAGGTACTACCCTGGCATTTTCTTGAGGGGCTGAGGACAACCACGAAAAACCTCAGGATAGCCGTTCTCTGGGCCGAGATTTTAACCCGGGACCTCCCGAATACGGACAATCAGTAACGCTTTAGTTTATATTTATAGATTTCATATGATCTCTCTATAAATGGGTTATTTCCTCAAACGGTATTTTTACTTGTTCTCTGTAATGGCGAAATGTTTTCTTTCCGGAACGGACTGAATTCTTAAACACTATTTAGACGAGCTTCTGCTTTGATGGGCTAATCAGTAAATCTGATCTGTGATCGTAAAGGTAAGTGCATATGTACATTTTTGAGCTTATCTCAGATACTTGCGAAGGGTAAACAAGAAAATAAGTTGTGTAGGTGGATTTTAACTTGCTTTGATAAACGTTTATTCCAGTATTAACGCATTGAAATTTATTATTGTGACCAAAGACAAGGTCATGCGAAATTAAATTCTCGTCCATTGCGACACCTTGCTTTTTCCGCGATGCTTCTCGGGGCTACCCTACAGCCACACAACAGACTGGTAGATGCGAAATGATTGTTCATGTCTGCTTGTCGAGAGTAAAGCCAACTCACCTCTTAACGTTAAGGGAAGAGGCAACGAAATACCAAACATCGTCCGATGCATGTGACAGACTTGATTCTTGTGTCGTCAGTCCAAGCCGGCGCTGCAGAAATAGCCAATGAATGGTATTAAACTGCAGAATTACTGTCTCTTGTTCAAGGGCACAGAAACCAGTGGAGTTATTGAATATCATCCTTAGTTTGCTGCTCTGACGTAGTTGGTAAACACTTCCCGCTACGCACGTGGACAAATCTCTTTGTCAGTTAACCCTTAAGTCCCAGTGGTAACTATATATACCATCTTTACTAACAATCAGTAACCGTGCATTTTGTATTTATGTGTTTTGTATGATTCTCAATGTCAGCTGTGATTATTACCTCAGACAGCAATGAACAGTTGATCTTTGTGATGGTGAAGTGCCGTTTTCTTTGCGGTACGGACTGATTTTTTTAAATACTATTTAGACGAGCTTCAACTTCAAAGTGCTCTTTGCACGGTTTACACAGAATCGTCAACGAAAAAAAGAAAATAAATGTTTTTTATTGAATCACTTCCAATGAAAGTGGCTCTTCTTTTTTGCCGTGATGAATCTAAATTACCTTTATTTCGTAAAGTTGCACGCAGTTCACCGTGTGGTTACCGTGCTGGCGTTAATCGAGTTTACGACTCTGACAGTCCATGCTTCGCCGTGCATGTATTACCAAACGATTGTCTTATTATGCACGCTTTATTCTCTCTTTGTTTTCAGGTAAGACGGCAATCGTTCGGAGATACACGGAAGGTAAGCATACAATA
Source organism: Zootermopsis nevadensis (assembly GCF_000696155.1). The sequence continues at coordinate 157,250 of NW_019059782.1, read as the reverse complement.
AAAAATAAGCTTAAACTCTAAAGAGTACAACTTTTATACAAAAACCACACTCGAAGGTTCATTACAATGTTTACAGGGCCATGCTACCGGGCTGTATCCCGAACAAGATGGATTTAGTACACACACTTATAACTTACGTTTTTAACATCCATTTTAATATTATATTTTTTTATTTCTATGTCTGAACAGTTTAGTTGAAACCCACAAACTCGTGTAGGACATGATAAAGATTGTGAAAAAAGAACTCGTTTATTCACCTCTGAGTTTCATTGAAATCCGCTGAACTTTTTATTTTTACCAGTGTTTTTAAACGTCACTCTGGCCGATATTTTTCTCGTCAGAAGTCATTGAGACACGAATTATCTGAATGTTTCTATCTGAATTGAAGCCCGTCGTATTGTAGTCTTAATCAGGAGATATGTATCGTGATATTGTCCTAGTTAATCCAGAACCTCAGTACTTAATTCAAGAGCAGGCTTCGTCGGACGGTTTAGTTCTTCTCTTAAATCGACTTGAAGATAAAATGTGACGAATAGGTGGGGCAAATGATAAGCTGGTTCAATATATTACAATAATATCGAACTTCGAATGTTTCTCAGTATGATCGCTTGTCAGTGTAGTGTTCATAAACGCATTCATTGTTATGCTTCACTCTTAATATTTACTTCAAATACAAAATATAGAATGTCCATAAATTAGCTGACGATTTGAATGGAATGTAATTAATTTATAACACACACGAGAAACGTATGTACTTCAAGACAGTCTCGTAACATCAATTTTTTTTTCAGTCTGGTCACGGAAGCTAATACCTAAGTTTTCGTTAAGTTTTACAAATCGTCCGCTAATTTATGGACATACTGAATTTTCTACTGACAGAGCTAACAAAGCAAAATCTAGAGGGATCACCCTGATGATGGCAATAACCACGTCTGAAATGTCAATTTCTATGAGACTATATTCTTCAATTTCCCAGAAGAGAATTACCTTTGATTGGTATTGTCTACAAGATCATCTTTCTGCAGGATCTCCACATATCGTATACAGTATTTACATGGTGAAGTATTTGTGTTGTCTATGGCCTCGTGAGATAACCCCTCGATGCGACGTAGACTGCTTTGCCGCTAACCAATTGTGCCCACGCGAGTTCAATACGGTCGGTTGTACTACCGACACATAATACGTAGGTAAGCACAGTGGCGAACACCAGATGTTTCATTGGATTAAGAAGTATAATTAATAATTTATACGTACGGTGTTAAATTAATTGCTACCCTGTCTCCTAATAGTATCGAAGGGATCAAATATGCAGTTGAAGGTCATCGGTTTTAGTGCAAGGTCACGGTCCCTTAAAAGGTCATTGGTCTCATTGTAGAGTTAATGGCTACAACTCCATTGTCACGGTCCAAGGTTATCTGTCTTCAACCTAAGGCAATTTGTTCAGAGACCCAAAGTCGCTGGTCGAGGCCAAGGCCCCGGCCCCCAGATTCAAGGTCATTAGCGCATGTCCAAGGTCACTTATCTCAGGCCAAAGACATCCAGTTATTTACAACAGAGCAAATGCACTG
>NW_019059782.1:127326-150667 GCF_000696155.1 Zootermopsis nevadensis | reverse complement strand
TCAGTCGGCATCACAACCAGGAAGACACACATGAGAGAACTTCAGCTCTCAGATAGATTTTTTTCTTCTGAAAATGATTTTACATTTCTTTAATTACCAATATAATGTAATTAAAATTTGAACACTGTTATTGGGCTAATTAATCAAACAGTCAGCGCATACTGTAGAAGTTTTGTTAAAAGATTTATCATTCCACTTCAAAACTAACCACTCGGCAACTTCTGACGTTAAAGTACATTACTTCTGAATTTAATGTATAGCTTTTTCGACTAATGAAGGTTACCAGAAATTATCCTTTGTTCACACAGGGGAATAAAACTGAGGGCAAAAGGAAGCAGATTTTATTTCTGCCCCAAGTAAGTCGAACGTCATCTTGTAAACTCTTTTTTTCCAGGACAGTTTTCGTCAAATTACAAGATAACTATTGGAGCCGATTTCTCAATCAAATCCTTGCAATGGGACGAACAGACGAAGATAAACCTACAGCTCTGGTGAGTGCGGAGATTAAAACAAATAAATATTTAATTAAATGAGTGAAGTGATAATTGCTTTAAAAATGAAATGAGGAAACCATGTTAGCATTCTTGAATAGTGATGTGTTTGTGTTATTGAAAAGCTAGAGAGACAGAGACGGAGGGGTCTCTATTACTGGCATTGAAAAGCGGTAAACAAACACAGGCTTTATCATATTTATGTAAACTAGTAACCTGGAAGGTAGCTGTGGTTCATGGAATCAGTGTTATTATGGAGCATACGATCGATTTTTCCATAATGCTTCTTTTGGAAGTCAAGGGAGATTGCAGACAACAGGCTACAGCCTTCTACGAAACGAGGGGGTATGAGGAAGACTAAATTACTGATTTTTTTTCATAGTTCCACGTCTCTTCCTTTAGCTGCTAGGCCCTAGGAGACATTTATGAGGATGATTTTTGAAAAGGGTGGTCTGAGTAGAAATATCTAGTTCGTCATGCCTCTCATTTCACCTGCATTCCATAGAGAACTTGTTACCTCAACGTGTAATGGCTCTGACGTCTGTTATGGACATATGCATATTGTTCGAATCCTGAACTGACAATGGCTTTTCTTATGTTCCTAGCCTTTTTCTCCAATCCTTCCAGGATACTGTGAGACAATACCTTGAAATAGACCACGACCGCTTCTTTTCATATCTGTTTCAAACCACAATCACCTTATTCCATGCCAAATCAACCATACGAAAATTTAAAATGCATCTAAAAGAAATTGGTTGTGAAGATGTAAAGTGGGTTAAACCATCTGAGGACAGGACGTTATGGTAGGCTTTGTGAATACATTTTGCATACTAAGCGAAAAGATGGCTACTAGTTAGATCCAACTCCCGAAACGTCGTATCAGATATACCTTGGACAATGAATAATACCGAACGTAATATTGGTATGATATTTTAGTTTTATAAAGAAGTTATGTATATAACATGATGTCATTGTTCGTTATTCCAGTCATGACAATAATATTTATTCAAATATGTTCACAGGGACATTGCAGGACATGAGCGGTTTGGTTATATGACTCGAGTTTACTACAAATACGCGTGAGTTTGTGATTGTTAATCCATACTGGTATAATGCAGAGTTCAGAAATTGCATTTATTTGTCTGGAATTTTATTCCAAAGAAGAACCCCAGCCGACTGGGCTGTCTGGACACAGTTGGCTACAGTCACCTCAAGTCTCTGCAGCATAAGCTGAGCCCATGCACAAGTTGTCTGGATGTGCTTTTGGACAAGAAGATACACAGATATATGCATGTATGAAGGAAAATATAATAGACCAGTGGTTTCTGAAGTATCATCTATGAAAACCTGGGGTTCCACATATATGACTATGAAACGCATGTTCTCGTAAATTAGGAAGTTCCACTCCCTAATTCGAGAAATTAGTGATTTGTGGTGGAATAAATGTGACTACTAAAGTTAGGCTAAGTAGGTTATAATTTGACTGTGGACTTACGGAATAGTTCATCCAGCTGTATAAACTATTAAGGTGGAAAACGAAATGAAGCTACATCTTTCATAGCAGAAAACATCAACTGTTAATGTTGGAGAGTGAAGTATAGCAATTAATTTGCATTAATTGGCATTCTTCTAATGAAATGTTAGATAAGTCTTAGCGCATTTGGTTTCCAGATTGTGTGAACTACGTTCTCAGTTGGTTAACAGGACTTCAGCCTCTTATGTCAAAGGGCAATGCAAAAGCTGAGTTCACCGCTGTGTTAGTACTTAGCCTATGGAAAGGATTTAAATTAAATTGGAAATATGAGTTTAGTCTTAAATGTTATAATTTACATATATAGTATGCAATAGACAGTACTTTATTAATTAAAATGAGACAGATTAATTATTCTAAATGACCTTAATCAATTTATGTTTATTGCGAAACAATTTATCTTATATAATTTCTGATTTTGCTACTGATTCATATGACAAATTCATGCAATTTGCATTAAAGATCTGCATTAATTCGGTTTGGTTACACAGCTGGCTCCAAACTGGTCAGTCAATGTTTAGACCTCACTGGGATTACTTGAATATTGCCCACATCCAGATCAGATTTGATCGTTTTCTCACCCTTCTATCCAGTTGGTGTGGTACGTACTTTTCCTTAACAAAGGCTTTCATTTTTGAGGTTCAAAAGGGAAAGGTCACAATCTTCAAAGTGTTTACTGTGTGTGTGCTCCAGTATTGTGGACATTAATGTAACTGATTTTACGAAACTCATTATGATCCTGACACTATTCAAGACCTCTTCATCTTGGTAATATTTAAATACTTTCTTCAGTGACATTAACATGGCAGCCATTTTATTTCCTAAGGCAGAATCAACATTAACACTGTTCCAAATAAGATAGCTACTGAAAATTTACGTGATGAAAGGTATGAAAGCAGTCTCAGAAACATTCTTCTTTCCAGAGTTGCTGCTGCAGTAGTATTTGATGTATCCCGCATCCAGACTTTTCAGTCTGTCTCAAAGGTCAGTAACAAAATAATAGTACAAAATCTGTGTGTATCAGCTTTATTTAACAAACCAAAAACAGAGTATGAACAATCCTCAGTGCTTAATTACATGTTGGTAAGTCATTTTGGTACTTGTGGGTTATTGGGACACATCGCTTTAAAAATAGGTTAGGTTAGTTGTCATTTATTGAAATAAAATATAATAACTTTCAAGTTTATGTCATTTATCCACGCACATTAACCTAACCTAACTTAACTTTTAAAGCAATGTGTCCTGATAACCCACAAGTACTGTCATTTTTCTTAAATCTGTTTGTTTTGCAGTGGTTGAGCGATCTGAGAGAGAAGGTGACACTGCACGATGGTACGCCTGTTCCCGTGGTCCTACTGGCCAACAAGTGTGATATTCAAGGCATCGACATTGCTACTGACACCATTGTGAGGTTCTGCAGTGACAATAAAATTGAAGCTTGGTTTGTCACCTCTGCCAAAGAAAATATTAACATTGGTAACTTGAATATTTATATATTTATTTTTCATCTGTTTATATGGGTGTGAAATGTGAATCTGTCACTGTAAAGGATGAACATAGATTGAGGATGTTTGAGAAAATATATAGACCTAAGAATAAGGAAGTAAGAGGAAAATGGAGAACATTACATAATGAGGATCTAAATTTGTAATTTAATTCAATTCTATGTATAATCTCAGATACTGAAAGCATCATTAAATAAACTATAAATAAAATACATAAAAATGATGCTGCAGGCAGACAACTTACTAATAAATAGTAAGAATAAAATTTTCACTCAGTCTAAAAGTGATGATGATGATAACAACAACAACAACAACAACAATAATAATCTTTATTTCACAGAAGAAGCAATGACATTCCTGGTCGACAAAGTGATCCACTTCAAAGCTCAGGAAACCAACAATGATGCCATAATGCTGCAAGAAACTAGACCCCAGAATAATAAATATAAGGCTTCATGTTGTGGGTAATCAAAATAGTGGTTTGTGTAATGACAGACTTTTACAACTTTTTTAAGTTTTCCATGCTGCATGCTAACATGTGGCATCTGAATAGTGTTATATTGGAGCAGATTTTTCCTTTGTAAAGGAGATATTTTTTAACTTGATTCATAGCAAGTGCAGCATTATTAAGAATTTACCATTAACTTTTCAGCAGTGAGAAAGGAGCCTGACATTTTTGTGTGTTATAGATGAATGATTTCTGTGCTTTATGGTTCTCTCATATAACCTGTACTAGACAGCAGATGAAAGTCCAGGGTATTAACTTAACTGTTATCAGAATATGTTGATATTCTTTAAGAATAAGTAATTTTCTTGGCTGTATGATAAAGGCTCCAGGGGGAAGAGAAAATTAATGGGCAAAATTTTGTAAATTAACTGCACCGTACAGAGCTGTACCTGATCTTGAAATGGGTACAATGAATAGATTTATAATTTAGAAGCATGCTGCTATTTTAGGAATCCTTTGGAAATAAAATCTTCTGTTCAACATACAAATATGCCAGACATAATTTGCAGCACAGAAAAAATATAAGATATTGGTGCTTTAATATTTTACTTAGACTGTGATCACACTTTATTTCCAGGTAGATATTTTTTACATGTATATATTCAAATAGATTAGTGTATTTAAATTTGGGGCATATGAATCTGCAGAATTAGTTATGCAGGTTGAATATGCTGAAAGTACTGGAAATATAAATGAAAAGTACTGTAATGCAGTTGATTATTCTCTGCATTTGAGTGTCATAGTTTGTGCTTTCTTCTAATTACAACTTCATTTAATCTTATACCATAATTTATCCCTGTATTGCATTCTTTTATTGAGCCCCCATTGCATTGTTTAATTTTTTACTCCATTCTCTTTCTCTCATGTTTCTGTTTTTGTCTCTTCATTTTATGAGCCTGTGCCAGCAGTACTTTGATCAGAAGACATGCTGCTCAGGTATAAGAAATAATTGAATTCTCATGTATGGGCAGACATTACCACATTACATTTCATCTTTAATTTAATACTTCATTATAGATATAAACAATTATGTAATAAACTCACTTGCCTTAGGTGCAGTAAATAATTCATAGAATTGTGATAAGATTGTTGCTGGGTGAATACTTGTAATTTAGATTTTGTCATATATAATGTATTTGGATACCATCTTCTCACTCTGGATACCCATGTTCAGTCCCTGCACAGGTCTGTCCAAGAACATGGTAATGATGGAAATACACATAAGAAAGAAAATCATAAACTTTTTGCTGTTGAAGTGTCCTGGAACATTTACCATAACAGTAAAAAAGTGATTTTACTTTAAGTGTACACAAATTATTATTATTATACACTTTGCTTCTTTAATCAGTTAGTTTTATTTGACAGAGAGTCATAATATGTTACACAACAACTGAATACTTGAAATTCATACTTCTGCCTTTAGACGTCAGATGCATGGAGTATATGATGTGTAAGGGCTTGTAACTTTACTCCAGGCACAACAAAACAAAAATAAATCAGTTCTGGAATTTTCTTCACCATCTATCATTTACTTTAAATGTTTCAGGGTGAAAAGATAATTTGGCTAATATTGAAAAATGTGTTTCATTAAATTCATCATAACCGTGCATCAAGGGAAATTTTTATTTGTTAAAGTAACATTTTCAGTGATTTAAAACAGTAGTGAAAAAATAAGTACTCTAAGAATCCTTACAGAAGGCTAGATGGCAACTGACATATTTTGTGAATACAATACGTTTCTTACATCATGATGCTCTACTCTACCTTAATATTTATAACTTTCATTTTAAATATCTTTGAGACAAAATGAAATAAACATTTTACATTAACATGCTTTGCATATGGGTGCAAATCAACCCACAGGCAATAAACATCTGAAATTTAAAAACTTCTTGAGAAATCTGGCATGATATGTCTGTTACACATTATAATTGAATTAAAGAATTGAATTGGTGATAACAATGGCTTCATTATTTGTATTACATAATGATTTATTTTTTATTTTTATGATAACTTAATTCCAATGATAATGATTGTAATAAATCAGTTCAGTTCCAATTTCATGATGAACAGTGTGCAACAGGGGAGCATTACTGAATGTTACAGAGAACAAAGATCACCCTAATAACAGGTAGTAAACACCTCTGTAACACCAGACAACACGGCACAAACCAGAAAGAAGAATTGTAAAGTTCACAAGGAATGTATTATTAAGTTGGGGGGTGAGTTAACGCTGTTACCAACTCAGCTACTGACATTGGTTGCTGCAATGGTTTAATACCAACTTGCCGCAAGATCGCTTTTGTAGTAGTTCTCGTAGCTGTGGATAGCTGGTAGCACAATATATACGTGACGTCGAACGCCACGTGCGTTGCCATCTTTCATCACAGAGTTCCCGATCTGTATGTTGGCATCGTCTGTGATCAAATGCTACGGCGATGTTAGTATACCGGTCTAGTTCTAGCATCCATTAGTTGTCATTAATGTCAGTGTGAACGCTTGGAATTTATTTAATGTATTATGAAATCGCACAAAATATCAGTGTTGTTTGCGGTGTAATAATTATAGAAATGAAGCTACAAAATGAGTTGTTCTCCTTTATCTCGCACAGTCGTTTGTAAAGAAGTTTTTGATGAAAATAGTATTCCTTCTGAAGAAGGTAAAGGCGGCTGTTTTGAATACTTTGGTTATTGTCTTTTTTATATTTTCTATGTTTAGAAGGCGATACTCTGTTTTTCTACAAGGCGTTTGTATTTTACGAGTCACGTGGACATTTCACTTCTCGAAACATTGGTGCTATATCTTAACCGTATTGTGTCAGTATTGATCGTTTGTTACTGATCTTCCAGCATCAAGAAGGTCATGTTACTACAGCATGAAATGCGTGCTTTGCGGTTGTGGCATACAACTTCGTTCTCATTGGGGTGGGATTTGGCATTTAATCGTGCACGAAGCTTTTTAAATATCTCCCTTTTTATCTCGAAAATTTAACCAGCTGGGATGGAATGTAACTTTGCAATATTCGATAAAATAAACGATGAGCGCAGTAACGTATAATGAATATTTCTCATGATATAAGTATTTTTGAAAGGCAGTACCGGTTTACAAATTGCAACGCGATTTTATCGTGATTTGTTGGTCGGACAGTCGGAAGTTAGAGTAGGATGCCGGAACGAATGATGAGGATCAATATTAAAGCGTACTGCCCCCTCCCCCCATCAATATTTACTTTGCCGAAAACATAATGCAGCTTTATAAACATACTGCATTGCATGAAAAGGAAGAATCTGCTATCCTTTCTTCTTTAAAAAAACACCCGTTTCTTCAAGAGATGTAGGAAACACAATTATTATTAATATTATTATTATAAATTCGGCGGGAAATAATTTTGACATAATTCATACTTCATTTTTAATATATATTTTGTATTACAATGGATTTCACTTGGGAGACTCCTCTAATGTGCCAGTGCTGTACAGAATGGGATGATTATTGTAATTAGTTTATTAATGAACAAAGATGACAACTGGCTGTACCTGTTTATAGCACCTATTCGATGACTGTTCCCTAGTTCATGTATTGTGGTCCTAGTGCTTCTGTCAACTTTAATCTGCTCTGTATGCAAATCTGTCTTGAGAAAAACATTAATGCCAACACGTTTGTCAATTTAATGGGAAAACTTTTCTTTTGGGTAACAATGTAAAATTAGCTTACAAGTATGAAATTTAAAATTGTGAAACTATAGACCTATATTCATATTCCACCATAATTTGCACATTTTTGATGTTGTAAAGAATGGAAATATGACGTATATAAGGAGCAAAATGATTTTGTCCAGTTCACCTCTTTGAATAAATTGGCATTCTTCCCTTCATTTCACAGGTCATATTTATATTTTGTTGTCTCTGTGAATGACTGCAGATCACATGCCCTGCATAAAATCATAAGAATCAGAGTACCATGTCGTTTATGTTGTACCAAAGTGTTCTTTATCACAGTAAAATATGGACTTTTTACATCTGAGTGAATTTGATTTGGTCTTTAATCTGGACTGTTAAAAAGATAATGATTTCTGTACAGTGTAATTTGATGAAGTTTTGTTTTGTTTTGTTTACAGAAGTAAAGGACTATGCACTGAAGATTGGAATCAACCCTGACAGTGAACCCCACCTGCTTCAGTTTGCACGAGATGGTCTTATGCAAGCTTTACCTGATGGCTGGAAACCATGGTGAGTGGAATGAAAACAAAACAAACATGTTGAAAATTAATTTTGAAATTGATATTATGAAACTGTTTATAATTGTTTGCTAGTTATGATAAGAAGCTCGGAGCTTGGTACTACTTCAACTTCAAAAAGAGAGAGTCTCGTTGGGAACATCCTCTGAATGATGTACACAGGAACCTGATCAAGAAGGTTCGTTCAGAAAGCATCAGCTCAGCAGGTACAGTCTACAACTCATATTACTTACACTGAGAAAATGAGGTATATTTGAAAATGTAATTCTTGAAATTCATGAGAGAAACATGTAAAACTTTAAATTAAGTACTCCATACACAAATAATTATAAAAATTACATTTATTCAGCCATGCATCTCTGTATTCTCAGCGAATTCTAATGACATTAAATCTTCAAAGGTATACATATGTTTGCATTAATTACAGAGAAAGTCTTTTCTGTTTGAATAAGCTGCATTAATCGTTATGAAAGACAAAGTTATACATTAAACTCCAACCCCAATAACCTAAGTAAAGGGATTGCTTGTAGTTAGTTATTTGTAGCCAGTTGATATGTTTCAGGCAAATAGAAATCATAAAACATTTAAATTCATTTATTATTTAATTATTATCAGAAATAAAAAAGTTTACTGGTCTGGTTAGACATTAATTTCTTGCAACAAAATGCAGACACTGCAGAGAAATCATGTACCCAAATGTAAACAGAATGAAGACAATGAAAAATACTGAAAGGAAGAACAATATTCTTCAGAAAGGGATGGGATTCAGTATGTACTGTATTTATTCTTTAGCAAGTTATTAATTAGAGTAGAATTCACAATAATGTCTAATTTTTTTCATTCATGGAAGAAGGCAAATAATTTAAATTAATTGTATTTGGATATTAGGATGGGAAAACCTCATAGCATATCAGGATATGCAGTATGGCTATAATGTTTTCACTTTTTTAAAATATTTAAATTTCATATGTAATGTTTTCTGTTGTGTAAGAACAACGGCCTGTAGATATTATAAAAAAGTTCTCTTTTCTCCCTATCTTTGAATTTGTAAAATGTTTGATGTTGCTTATTTTTGTTCAGGCGAGGAAGATTCCAAGACATCAGCCAAAGAAGACTTGAAGAGCTATGAGGAGGCTGCATCCACAACTCCAGACACACAGCCTTTTCCACAGTCATTAGAATCTCTTAAAAGCAGTGGAATGCAGAAGACAGGACAAATTCAACTGGTACATTCACAATTCATTGCAATAAAGCTTGTGTATTCTACTTTGATTTTTACCATAATTTCATATTGCAATACAGAATGACCTTAAAGTTATTCTGAAATTTCATATTTAAATTTGTAGTGAATGAGATAAGATAGAACAATAAAACAGATTGTGACATTTAAACAACAGTGTACAATTTTATGTTGTATGTATATTACTGATAAGCACACTATAGCAATATATCCTGTATATGGATCCTATGAATCAGCTGTTGCCATGTACCCACTAGTGTGTTTTAGGTAACTGTAGTGCCTGATATTCTTTTTGATGTACTATACAGATCCATCTGATGATTAATGTGTATCATACAGTGATATAATCAATTTAAAGAGATTGCCAGCATTGAGAAACGTAAATCTACAGAACTGAATGAATTATTGACCATATTTTTCAAGAGCTGTTGACATAGGCCTAAAATGTATTCTGTCTGTGCATACAGAATTTGGTATTACTTGGTTTGCTGTTTGTAAGGTGCTTCAGAAAAACTGTTTTGCAATCCCTATAATTTGAAACTGACAGATGGACTTTCACCAAGATGGCATACATCTGACATTTTGGTATTGTTGGTTGGCAATCACTGACTGCCCAGTTTTGAAATAATTGGACAGGTAGAGGAACACTGATTGCTTGGCTTCCATTTTGACCCAGTTTTAATGCATTAGTTTTCTTTGGGGAGTGAGAGAGGGGTAATAAAAGAGAGACTGAACTCCTCAAAAGTGACATTACTACATTTAAAGAGAAGAATATTCGAAACTATTCTTAAACATCTTCTTCATCTGGGTTAATATAATCTTTTCAGTAGAGTTTTAGTCACAGCTGAGTCTTTTGAATTTCTTTTAAAACAGTGATTCCTAATTATGTTTAAAATGCATTCCATTAGATCTCATATCTGAAGATTGCTTTTAAATGACTAATGATATTAAGTTTGTGTTTGTATAAATATAGTATTTAATTTTTAGGCTCCACTGAAGAAATCTCCAGTTCTGTCACCTTTAACTACTCCAAGTTTATCATCCCCTAAAAAGCTGCAGCCTTCTCCACTAAGTAGTCCTGTGAGCAGCAAGATTCCAGCATGGCTAATGGATCCTTCTAAACTGGTTGAGTTTAAAGATGTTAGCAGTGGTACATCAGAGATTACTGGTGGGTCAGAGCCTGGAGGCATTGCCACAAAGATTGATCTTGGTGGAAGGCAAAGAGATCCAGTGGTGCACAAGGAGATCCCAAGTCCAACTGCAAGGATTGATATTGATAGGATGGATATGGGAAGTCTGGTGAAGAAAAGTGAAGAAAGTGCAGTTAGCAGGAAGGAGAGGCTTTTGTCTGCCCAGGAGAAGCACCCTCGTAGCATGACTGGACGAGGGGAGCTTACTCTCACTGGTGAGTCATATTTTACTTTGAGCAGAATTATAGTAAGACTTCTGTAATTCTTAAGTGAGTTTTCTTCATAGCCATCTTTTAGGGTTTTTGATTTGAACTTCTGTATATTTGATTTGGCTTTATAATAGTCACATTCCGTATTTGATAAAATGTCACTGGCTGTCTCATTATCGTATGATAATAGGTGACTTAAATCCCTGTACTGTGTTGGCCAGACTTAACTTTGGAGTAAACGGTTTTAATGGTAATCTAGTGCGATGTGTGACCAACTGGATCTTGTGTGAATAGTGGCACATGGACAATAAAGGTTTAATATCTTATTCTAGAAATCTATGCAAGCAAGCAAGTATGATTGCTGATATAACCACAATAGTACAAAACAATAACAAATATGTTACTATACTTGTATGCTTCACTGCTGCTGTTATTGACATCTGAACTGATCTTGTCATTGACCTAACCTATGATACTGGTTCTTTCAAAACTTGACATCTTTTCTTCATATACATTGGGGGGTCTGTGCAATAGTTGTGTGAGATCCTACACAGGAATTGTTCGGTTTAAGAGATTTCTGCATTTAATGTGTTGAAACTGTGAATTGCAATTTATTTAATGATTTCTAGTGTCTTCAGTTGGTATGTTTCACTTGACGTTACATAACCAAATTGGCTCCGGTTATTTAAATATGAATATAGTTTTTCTTCTAACTCTGGAAATTTTTCTTATTGTTCATGAAAAGTGCACTGGTTACTTACATTATTGCTGAGTTCTAGAATTCATTATCTGCCCCCCCCCTTCTTTCTTGTTAATTTCTACAGGAGGGACAGATTGTGTAGTGATGCAAGTTACTGGCTCTTGAACGGGACTTAAACTGAGATTTTTAAGTATCCATTCCTCTTGAATTCACCTCAGCTATTTATTTATGATAATGCAAAAACTGAAATGGGATAATACATCATATATTTATAGATTTCAGAAAGCCTTGTAGCTGCAAGAGAAAAGTACTGTGTTTAATTTTATATACCCAGAATACTAATTAACCTGAATAATATGTGTTTAATTGAAACCTGTAGTAAAATTTGTATAATTAAACATTTGCTTGATATATGACCAGTTTAAGATGGTATGAAATGAGATTCTGTATTACCATTGCCTTTAAACTTTGCCTTAGAATATGCCATTAGGAATGTCCAAGAAAGGAAGGAGAAATTGGAAGGAAATGGAACACATGAGCTGATCTATACTAGTGATATTAATTTGTTAGACAGAAACATAAATGCCATAGAGAAAAGACAGAAATTCTTTTAAGATGGTAGTAAGGAGGTCAGTCTAGAAGTAGGTTTATTATGAACTTAATTTGTGTTTTTGTCTTGTTGCTGGAATGCACAACATAATTGTATCAGGATAGCAAATTCTTCAGACATGTGCCAGAGTTCAAGTGTTTAGCATATTATGCTTTCTTTAGGCGGTGGTTCCATGTTCCTAAAGTCAAGACAACAGAAACAAGAGTCTCATAGCACAGTGTCATCCACTCCTAGTCCAGGGGTTGAAATAAGTCCAACAAATGATGTGTTTGGTGCAGCTGTGGAACTGGTTCCTCTGAGGGATCAAGATGAGAATCTCCCAAAGAGTATTTTGAGAGATCAGCAACGCTCAGCAACACCTGGGAAGCCTCTATGGGACATTGATCCTAGGGAGATGTCCAGTATGTGCTGCTGATAAAATTTTACTACACTTTCTAGTCAAAACAGAACCAAGTACAGTAATTGCTCATATAATAGTAAAGTTTGTTTAATGATTGAAAGCTCCATTTTTGTCTAATATTGTGTAGTGTTAAGTATCCAATTAATTATGACAGTAAAGATCAAAGGCAGTTGTTTTTCAGAATTCTGTCACAACACTTCTAGTTTTTAATCTTTGATGTATTTTATTTTGTATGCTATATTTTACATAAAGATTTTCTTTTAAAAATGCTACCATGTCATAAACACACCTTTTTGTGTGGAATCCAGGCTTGACTGTTTGCGAGGTTAATGGAACAAAAAATTTTAGTGTGCTAATGATGTCTTGGCCATAAACGTTGGAACAGAAGGAAGGTGGTTCTTTATGCCCATAAGGAGAAATCTGTGGCTACTTATAATTCCAGTAATTTTTGAGATGAATTATCTTTTCCAATATTAGATTATACATTACTGTAATTTGACACTTTCTGACATTGTGATGTGCTGTTACACAACTGATGTTTTCTGTGGGCTTCCAAGATAATACTCATCACTGCTTACTCATATGCTAACAGTCTCACAAGCCTAGAGAAAACAATTTGCTGTGGCAGTTTACAACCTTGTAGGATTTGAGGTTTTCATGGCGGTGAGTCTGAAGATGGCTGTCTTCTGGGTTGTTGCACCATGTAGTCTGATAGAAGTTTACCAATGTTTCAGAGGTTCTTGCTGCCTCCATCAGGGCAATGACTCACTGCCCTGATGCTGGAGGCAGTTTACAACCTGACTTAAAAAGTGCTGCTTTTTGCACCGTTCTCTATATGAATGTGACTGATATTGTTATTTATTTTTTGGTGTTATGATGACATTTTTCAGGGAATATATTTTAGAAAAGAGATACTGTCACTTGAGCATTTACTGTACATAATCACTTATATAACTCAGCCTTTCAACTAAAACTATCATTTGTAAGGCACATATAGACTGCGATATTTGTTATTTGTAGGGTTTTCAGTATCTGCAATTCTGTTTCTTGGTTCGTATTGATATTTAGATTGGAATGGCTTCTGCCATTTCTGAAGGTAATTGCTGCCTTCAATATGGCTTTTCATCTTTACTTCTAGTCATTTCAGTGCCCATGGTCTCTGAAAGTTTTGATGTTCTTTATTGAAGGGGTTGAAACTTGAAATAAATTAATATTTACTAAGCAAGTGAATTTAAAGGAAGATATTTTGCTGTAATCCTTATAGCGTGCTTTTGTCATGTACTTGGAAAGTTTGGATTATATACATATATTTTTAGAAGGCTGTTAGTTTTATGCATGTCATTAATCTCTACTAGTTTTAAAATGCTGGCTGTACTGTACCTTCCCTTAACCAAAGGCATGCTTCAATGTGTTGTGAAAACTGTCCTTTATCTTTTATGGACTTTGTGTTCAGTTTTTATGGGAGGGGGTGTTAGATTAGATATTAGTGGTTAGTAACTCTGAAGTAAGGCAAATGTGAACTGTGCAACGAGCTGATATTTTGCAAGGAAAATATTTAGTGTAATATGGTTGTGGTCTTTTCATGGTATGTAAATGTAGTTTTAGCATTTTAGAAATGATTTGCATACTGTAGGAGTGGCATACATAAAATGTATACACACGTACTTGAACACATTCTGTAGATCAAAAAATAAGTCAAAATAACTGTAGGATGTGGAACAAATCATAAATATAAAACATAAAATTTTAAATAAAATATTGTGTAACATACGATTATCAAGCATTACATGGTATCCATAAATATACAACAGATACATGATATGAACATTTTAGTAGACATAAAAAAATGGGTTAACTGTTACAAGTTCATAACAAAGTCAAAGGATTGTCTTTCTAGTGCAACTTTACATTGTCCCTCATCATTCATAATATTTCTGATACAGTATTTATTGTTGAAGGAAGGTCATTTATGTTTGCTGTGAAAAGCAAAGGCCATAATATTGATGCTTGTGGATCTCCCTGTTTTACTATACCCAATTTTTAGAATAAATTCTTCATTAAATTAGGGGAGTTAATTTCCACTTTCTGTCTTTTGTTTGTAAGATAGAATCTGAGCCAGTTTTAGTTTTTACAACAGAAGAATGATGGATTCCAGAAAATGAAGGTGGACCGAGAGACAGTTAAAAATAAAATCACTGATCCTGTTATGATGAGAATGAAAATCTATAAAACTTACAGTTTTTACCATGTTATAATTGAAGTTGCTATTTTTGTGGTAGGTGTAGATATATTTAAAATAAGCACAACATGTTTTCCATCACAGTTTTAGCAGTCACTTCTCTTCTAATAAAATATGTGTGGTAAAGTCTTCTGCTATAGATAATTTATGAACTCCTAAAATATCATTATAATGGATTTTTATTGTTTCTATTTTACAGTTGTACATTTGTACTGCTCTGGGAAGGCAGCTGACATGGGCCAAAGGGGAGTTAAATCTGATTTTAGTAATCGTCTTCCCACAGCAAACATACTGCAATTGTTTAGAAGTATTAACATGTGAAAGGTTGAATCTAACACCAAAGACACACAACATGTGGTTCAACATATAGTGCATCATGCAATGGGACAAGCATTTCTTAAATGATTCTTGTTATATTGCATGTCACACCATATGTTATGTGTCTTCGGTGTAGATCCTGCCTAAGAATCCCTAACAAACTAATCATATTTGTTATATATTTACTTCACACCCCCGTATGTTATGTTACATTAATGTTTGCTTTGAAGTCGTGGTATACACATGAACATTAACCATTATTGTACATGAGCTGTGGATTTAAACCTCTATATCACAAAGCTGCTAGCCAGTCTTGAAGTCTGTGGTTAACAGTTTAATGGTGTACTACTATGTTGTATGGCCAGCTGGGCTGCACATATCCCATGATATGTGGTTGATGAAGATTAAGCAAAAGGTAGTTAATTACAGGATGTAGTGCCATTGTTGGCTATAGAGTGTGTGAATGGGGATTTTGAATTGAACTTGCCAAATTGTTTAAACACAGAAATAATATGCAGTTCAACCTAAATAATAAATTAATATGTTTCATCACTTTGTAGTTTTGTTTTTAAAATTTTTAATTAAATGATGCACTGATATATCTTTGGTGCTTGTGGTCATAAATCCAACGTAATTTGTAGTGACTTAAGCCGTTCTTTCTTACTGTATTATGTATTTTTATTTTAACTTCATAATAGGAGTGGAGAAATAAGTTTCTGAATTAAACAGTAAGAGAGAACACACATACAGGCCATTCTCTGAATGTACTGAGACTGAATTATGAATCTTGTTGTGGTAATTACAATATGTATAAGAAGAGACTGATAATAGCAGATATTTTGAGAAATGTGGTTTTTCTGTTGATCTTTTTCAGTTATAATTATGCTAAGGAGCAGTAAGAATTCTTTTGTTTTGTATGTGGTGTTTTATAGTACAGTGGCTGGACTACATTTTGATTGCTTAAGTATCTGGATATATTTTATCCAGCAAATAACTGACATCTATGTATATGACATGCTGTTGGTCATATGCTTTCCAGTAAGTTTTGTTCATTCTATTTTTATGTTACTTCCAGGTTTAAGTTTGAATGTTATTTTGAAATGTGTAGATTTTGCTATCATATAATTTTCCAGCTATAACTGTGATGTGAGAACATATTTCCCTATTTTTCATTCTCTCTTTCAGGACACAAATGTAAGTTTAACTAACAAATACAAGTGCACTGTATCCTAAGTGAAATAGATATTGTAGGAATATTCCAGAAGAAAGGTTCTTTTGTTGCAGGGTTTTATTATTTGCTCTAATGAATTTTAAACTTGTGCATGCAGTTAACATATTTGTGCACTCTTGTAACCTTGCTTTAGAATTACCAGTGAATTATTATATTTAACACTGTGTACCAATATGATTCACATTGAATAATAATAGCTTATATTCTCATCTGGAAATGTTTATGTGCATGTTTCTGCCATGACAAATTTCATGTGCCTCTGTTCCTCACAATTTTGTTAAATATAGTTGGTTGTTTTTATAGATGTCTCACTGCTCATATCTGTCTGCAATTAGTACAGATGATGCTGCATGAACTACACACGCAATTTATCCTGTTCCATGTTTGGATGACTGGCTATAACTAATTTCATGGTACATGGTTTTTCTTAAGAAGTCAGTAGTTGCTCACTTGTTCAAGAAATTTCCTGGTGTGAAATCAGAAAATTTATGACAATTTTTTTTAAACTTGCCATTAGACTTTCTCGAGAGTCACTTCAATATATCCCATCTCACTCAACCTATACAACTTATGAAATTGAGAAGGTATGTTTAAGTAACCTAAATATCATTTAACTCAGGAAATGTAAGTTTTAATTTTTTTCAGATAATTTTAATGATGTATAATTTTTTTCTCAGTGATATGTATTGCAGAATATGATTTACCTACGCACTGATCCATGTACTTGCTTTATCTATTGGGCCGCATGTACCAGCGGAGCACTACATTCTGAAAACATGTCTGACATTAGCTGGCATTTTAACTATTGAATCTCTTTTTGAAAAGCCTTGTTTGATGTGATTATCTATTTTTAAAGTGATAAATAATTGATTTTTAGATGGGATAAGTAAGAGTATTAGGTTAGAGAACTTTAAGCCTAGTTGATTATATTCACAATTGTGTTTCAGTATGTGGAAGCTACTTTCTGCATTCAAAGTGTGGAGGATTTCTTGCTTATAGCCAAAAAATTTATAAAGAGTCTGACAACAAAGAACCTTGCTCTGTGTCGCAGCAATAAGCTTACATGGGCATCTAATTTTTTTACAGTTTATAGTATGTAATAGTAGTGATAATTTTTTTTATTTAAATTTAAGACATCTGACTGACTGACTAACTAACTAACTGAAGTGTCCCCATTTCATCTGTGTCCAAGGTAGTTGCCCCATTCATCTCCCTAATGTGTTAATGTGCCCCTTTTTACAGAAATACCCTGAAACATTTCACAAATGAAACCACAGCCAGGGGACTGCTGCTGTAGATGGGTTTCTTATTTCACAATTCTGTGTGTGTGTTTGATTTTTAAAACCATATGACATTAAGTTCATGTACCACTTGACATGGTAGGTGAGGAAAAGCAGATATGGCGCCATCAGGAGCTTGAAGAGGAGAAGAAAAGTGTCCGTTTCAACTTGGAGCAGGAGCTGGACATCCATTTCAATCTATCTGACTTGTCAGACCACGATGGGGTAGAAGAGGAAGATGAAGAAGATGAGGATTGGAACTCAGATGAAGAGGATTTGGATGAGGAGCGTTTTATTGCAGGCATCAAGGAGTCAAGTAGGTACCCTTATTCACAGACTGCAGTCTGCTGATTTCATGTGTTAGCTCGTGTTAAGTTCTGCTCTGAGTTAAAAGTGGTGTGCTGTGCCAGTAATACACACTAAGAAGGAGGTAATGCTTTACATATTCAGTTGTATTTATTTTCTGTAAAAATCATTTGTAGTAGGGTTTTATATGTTCAAACTCATCTGTTATTCGTAGGATTATGTGTAAAAATGTATTTTTCTGGAAAAAGTGAATAGTAGGGAACATCTGGTGATGAAGTTACCAGTAATTATTTCAACAGCAGAAATCATTTGTGAATCTGTATTGTAAAATGTAGTGTCTGTTAACTAATGTATAAAAATAAGTTAAATGTCTTACGTTGTACTGTACTCAGATGATAGATGATTGAATTTAAAACTATTATTAGGTAGTGGGTTTAGTGAAGAGTATTTTCTACAGTATCTCGGTGTATATTGACAGAAACTGCTATTATGAAACATTTCTGTTCTAACAATTACATTCTTTTCAGTACCTTCGATTGAAATCTCTGTAAACATGCACTAAAAATGTGTTTTCTTAAGCACTTGTATCATCACCTTAATCTCATTGTTGTTGAATTATAAAGGGTTATTTTGTTTTAAATGTTTCTTTCAGGTACTTTACACCTCATGGATACTTCTGCTTTAAAAGAAATATCAACAAGTGAACGTGCTGTCGGGAATATATCTCACATACCTGTACAGAGATTGGCTGGTAGCATAAAACATCAGTTGACTGAATCTGACGAAAGGACAAATTCAGGTCCAACAAAGCAGATTAACAGACCAGGTGCAAAGAGTGTCAATGGGACAAGATTTACCATAGAACGAGTTCATGAATCTGAGACGGAGGGCTTCCCTGTTCATTTGTCAAAACAGTCAAAATGCAGCCCTTCATCCCAGCAATCAGAATTCACTGTGACTGAGCCATATGAAAAGACTGATATGCAATATACATCTAATGTAATATCAAATGTAGTTTGTTTAAGTACTGATGTACTTAGCTCTGCAGTTGCATCTGTACATCCAGTAAATGAGTTCAAGGAAGGGACTTCAGATGTTTTGAGTGACAGAATTGTTAAAGATGTGGATGAAGTAGGTGTTGGTCAAGAAGAAGGTGAATTGAAGAAGAATACAAATAAAGTTGTAAATGACAAGTCTACTGCCAAAGAGGGACAAGATGAGGAGGTTGAAACTGATGTGAAACAAAAAGAAAATACTGAGGAAGCTTTTCGTAGAGAATTTCAGGAACAATTTGAAGCAGGGCAGGAAAAATATCAGGCAAGTCAACATAGGCATCAGGAATTTCTAGTGAAAGAAATTCAGAAATTAGAGGAAGAGAATGAAAATGCATTACAAAAACATCGAGAAATACTGGCTCAGAGGCTTAAAGAATCCATCATTCAGTTGGAAAATGAACAGGTACATATTTACATTTGTATATAAAATTAATAAAAACACCCATTTTCATCCACTTTTGTGTTTATCTCAGGAAATATACCTCAAATCAGAAGTATTTCATAGTGAAGAAATAGACTGTCAAGTTTTCTTCTCCCTTCTTTTATTTATATCTTTGGTATTATGTAGTGTGCTGTTTCCCTCGTGTCTTTAATACTCAATTTTCAAACATAACTTTGTATTTCATATAAATATTATACATTTTCTTAGGAAAAATGTCTGGAGACATTACAATCTCAGCTTTCAAGAAAGGAAGAGGAACATGAAGCTAGACTTAAGTTGCAATTTCAAGAAAATATTGTGGCCTTTGAGAAGGACCTCAAAACACGACAGGAAAATCAGGAGAAATGTATGCGGTAAGCGTACTATAATATTTACAGATGTTGGTCAAATTACATATTCAAGTGGACACTGGACTCATATTATAACAGATAATCTGGCTTCTTTAATGTATTTTCCTTGGTTATAACAAATAAAATGAAAATGTAATATGGAAGTCATTTCTGTCTTTTCATATTTAATCTCCAGAACCACTCACCAGACTTTGATTACAAAGAATTGAGATTTTAGTGGAGCTAATTAGTTAATTATAATGGAAAACATTTTGTGCTGGTAAACTGTGACAAATTTATAGGTCCTGTGAATAGTTGTAAATCCATGTTATAGGGAGAACATGGAGGCATCGCTTCAAGAACTAAATTATGCATTGGCAGCAGAACATGAAAGACAGATTACAGCCTTGCAGCAAGAGCAGGAACAGATGCAGTCACGGCAAGTACAAGAATTCAAGAAGAGACTAGAGGATGATAGGATACTCCTTGAGCAGCAGACTTCAGAACAGGAAGCCAAGTTTGAGCAGGAATTGGCACATAAGATGGAGGAGAAGTTTGCTCAGTTGGAGAAAGCTCACACTGAGCATGTGCAAGAGCTTGCTAAGAAGAATGAACTGGAAATTGAAGCTACAAGAATTCAGTTGCAAGAAAAACTGGCAGCTCACAAGGATGTGCTTCAACAAGCTCATTTAAAAGTGAGTACAGGTCACTACTCGATGTCCTGGGTCAAGTGATTTAGATTTACCATTGTCTTGGAAAATTCACAAAAGTAATGAAGGCAATTCAGTTAATGCAGGAATTCAGATAAGAGACTGAAAGTATTTGATCTGTTGGCAGTATTGTATCTAGGATTTAAATTCAGGGGCCACTTTTGAATATATCTGTTTAAAATAATGTATGTTATTGAGATCTCGGGTTTTCACATCAGTGAAGATGTCTGTGGTGGTCTTCTGGGTTGAGTACATGGTTCTTATGGATGAAGATGGTGGCACTATGTTCTTCCAAAGCACTGGTATTTACCTATTGTGACAGTTTTTTGTGATTTTCCTTCCTTCAGACAAGTGCCAGGATTGTACCTTAGATTGGTCCACAACTGCTTCCTTCTGTATCCTTTCTGATTCATTACACATTAAGTATCCTATCATTCAACACTGTGTAGACTAAGCTAGTGTTAGCATTGTTAAGTAAACCGTAAATAAATAAATAAATATGTTGCCAGGGTGTGAAATGGCTCAGGTTTGGGTCTATTGTGTTAATTGATTGATTAATAATGTGAAATGACTGAACACTGATTTCAAATTTTAGTAAGAGTGCTTCAAATGTATGAACAAGAGACCGCATTTTTATTGTACACTCTAGGAGATGGATGCAATAGATGTACAGTTACGTGAAACCATTGACTGTGCACGAACAGCAAAACTGTCAGAGCTGGATGAAGCAAAGAGAAGGACCGAGTCACTTGAAAAGTTGAAGAGAGAAATGGACCAGGAACTAGAAAGGAAGAGGCTTGAGCTCACAGCAGATCATGATACCATTATTAAAGAGCTAAAAGCAGAAAATTCTGCTAGAATTGAGAAGTTGAAACTGGATTTCAGAATGGAGGTGAGCTATAAGCTTTTTATCAGAATTTTTATCATTGTTATTATACAAGTTTTTGAAGTGTATGTATTCAACATATCTTAACTTGCATTTTTTTTATTAGCAATATGGTCTAGATGCATGGGTCATATAGTATGAATGGGAGAGATTAGAAATACATAAAGTTTCATCTGGTACCTACAGAGTTTATCAAATGCGTCTGAGATTCCTTGTGAAGGCTGTCTTTATACATCATCTTTATCCGCATGATTGCTGTGTCAACCTCGTTGGTTGAAAAATCCATGTTGTTGCAGTAAATAATATTTGAGTCATACTCCATACTGTTTGCAATAATTAATCAGTGGAATGGTAGGGCTGTGGTAGTGGAATTAAGCAATGGCTTTTTTTAGTTTTCATTTCTTCTTCCTTACAATTAACTTCGTCTTTCTTAATTTTAAGTAACAGTTATTTCTTTACTAATTTAGCTGCCTATTTCAGGAGGAACGGGTTCGTAAGGAACACAGTGAACGATTAGATGAACTCCGGTCGCGTCTGAGTCGTGAGTTGGAGCTAGAACGGCAGAGGATAGTTAAGGGCAATGAACAGCAAAATGATTCAGCCCGCCAGGAATTAGTAGAAAGTTCTAGGTAAATTCAGAGCTGTAAGGATACTCTATACTTCTAGTCAATATAAGCACTGAAATATTCTGGATATTCTAAAGTCTCATCACCAGTATGCAGGATAAACCCATAGTATAAAAGTATCTGTTGAATCTTACAAAATCATAACTGTATTAATGAGGAAATTAGGAGCAGATTAAATTCAGGGAATACTTGCTACCATTAAATCCAGAAACTGTCTTCCTATTTCCTATCTAATGACTTACAGTATAAAATATACAAAACTATTTTACTCTCTGTTTTGTATGCTTATGAAACTTTGTGTCTCACACTGAGGGAAGATCATAGAGTCTTAGAGAATGAGGTTCTGAGGAGATAGAGAAAAGTACGTAATGAGCAGCTTCAGAATTTTTACTCTTTGTTAGATATTGCCACGGTGATTAACTAAAGGAGGTTGGGATAGACTGTACATATAATATGCATTGTATAGTTGAAACATGCATACAGTATTTTGTTTGTTTGTTATGATAGAATAGATGGCTGGATACAATTTAAATGTATCTGGAAGATACAGGATGAGAGGTTGTGGATGGATTAAACTGGTGAGATTTCAGTTCTCATGATAGAGACTATGAAGTTGGCAATCTTCTGGGATGTTTTATAGTATAATTTGGTAAACGTTTACTGATGTTTCAGAGGAGCTTCCTATGTCTGAAATGTCTAAACTTCTACCATACTACACAACACAACATTCCAGAAGACAGTTATCTTCTAGGATTAAAATGTCTTAATGTAGGATCCAGTAGCGGACTCCTGTGAGCACCATAATGAACTGTTTAGTTTCATAGAGGATGGAGAATTTTTTAATCAGCTGGTTAACTGTCTGCAAACTGTTAAGTTTCTATAGTTCCAACCCCATTATTTTTGTATTAAGTTCTCTCCATATGAGGTTTCTGTTAATTTAGTGTCCAAATCCATTGCCCCAAGAGAAACCTTTAATGGTGATTTCACTGTAGTTATTGCATGAGAATATAATAACATTTGTTTTTTGTTTGCTGATTTTTTAAAAATGCAGACAGACAGTGAATTTTTAAACCTTGTTTCATCTGCTTAGTACATTGTATCTGTGCTGCAGAGAGTATGAAAAGCTTCGCTGTGAGAAGCGCCTCTTAGAAGATAAATATCGCTCACTCAAAGAGAAGTACATCAGACTGAAAACAGATGTAAAGATATCAATGGAGAGGCGGAAACGACGTGATGCGGGCGGGACCACAACAGGATCAGAGACTGAACGTTCTACATCACACAAGGCAGGGGCTGCC
>NW_019059782.1:101600-122815 GCF_000696155.1 Zootermopsis nevadensis | reverse complement strand
GTACCGAGTTGGGTACTGATTCTCAGTTAGGTTAGTTGAAATATGCTTTATTACGTAGGATGTCTGACATAATCAGACCAATGTTATTGTGCAGCAACTAGCAACACTAGTGAGTTCTTCTGACCACACAATTCAGTATTTATGTCAAATAGACATTGGGATTCAGTTTGTTTTGTTGTTACAGCAGGCACAGTGGTTCTGCATATAGATGTAGATATTATGGTGAATATTAAACAGTTGTACTGCTTCTGAAGATTCAGAAGGAACAGGCTATCTATGTCAGTCTATCCATCTGTCTTCTTTCATTCTATTATGGACATAAACTATTAGACATTAACTGTGTGATTTTCGTGAAACTTGCTATGAACTTGAAGCCAGTAAAAATATCTTTACTTCATAGTTTTTAACTCCCTGTTATGTATTTCATTATGATGGTCATGAAAACATGTTTGGTTGGAGAACAGTAGTTTCATACAAAGGTAGGTCATGGAATATGGGTATTTGGAGAACAGGTAACTTTCACTATGATAACTTTTTAGGAATGTGGGTAATTACAACATGAAAATTCACACATATATTTTGAGACAATATATTTTGATTTATCATTGTAACATAACATGTTGAACTTAACTCTGTAAAATGTTATAAAGTACTGTTAGCACTAATAGAATTAAAGTGACATGGAACAATAAAGTACATGATACCAGCAGCAAGTGCTTTTACTGCTGGTACAGAGATAGTGATAATTGTTAAAAATATATCATTGTTTTAGGAAAGACTAGTAATGCACATCAACACACTAGGGGGGGTGGAACATGTGGTAATGGTCATTACCAAGAGTCGACTGAGATTATCCAAAGCCTTGAGAACCTTAATACAGAGATACGTGGGATATGGGAAGTGCTGAATAAGCAGCAGAAAAGCAGCACAAACAGGCAAGGTGAGTATCATGTAGCTTCAGGGACAATGGCATGATAATTTAGCTTTGTTTGCATTTACTGATGTTCAGTCTATAGCTCATAAATGTCAGTGTTCAGATTTCCTTATATGTTCTAGTTATATAGTAGGAAATATGTTACTTGTTTTATATTTTTAGAGCAGTGTTTCATAAAATAGGTTGCAAGCACAGTGCTTTGCTGCTGGCATCACTATTCATGGGGTCTTGATATAATAATATGTTTAGTGTTTAATGTGGTTGTAGGTCATAAATATATGTGCAGATTTTTTAATTAAATTTATTTAAATTCTAAGCAATGGCATACAAATTTAATTTTGCGGAGATGAAACATTTCTAGAGTTACTGGATTAAGTGAGGTTTTACTAAACATTTAAACCAGTACAGCAAGTGTGGATGTGTGTGTGCCACAGTTGTACCCCCTCCCCCATTGGTGTACCCTGACATGGGTTGGCCCATGCTGGTGGGCTCCCGAGGCACAGCCACTATGCAGGCGTTGCAGCAGGCTCAGCAGAACATGTCTACCATAGGCCAGTTAACTCCTCCTACTCTCCCAGGCCCACAAAATGCTACTGCCCAGTTCACAGTTGCTCCAGGTTAGTAGGTGATGAAAGTGTTAGACATTTGTCCCAAATGGGAAAATTCTTGGTTCTGGATTAATTATAATATTAAAATTATAGTACTGTCACTGTAACAAGTGGTTGTCTGTAGGTCAGAATGGATCGCGTCAACTTACACAGCTTGGTACAGCACTGGCTCATCAAAATGGAACACCATTCAGAACAGTTGTACTTGGGCAGGGAGGTGGTACAGCTGTTACTGACTCATCCCTTGTAGAACGCACTCGAAGTCTACGTGACTGGTTGCGACAAGCAAGGATTGACTCGGCAGACATCATTTCTCCAGGGCAGGCTACATTGTAGGTATCAAAATGCTGTCATGGAGTAAGTCAGATGTATGAGAAGTACATTCCTTCACATATTTGTTAATGAGATTGGTTTTGGCAAGGTTTCAAAAATGGTGTCAGATGATTTTGTTCTTATATGTTTCTATATTTATTATGTAAAAATATTTATATTACATTTATTAATATATTGTTAACAATAATTTTTATGTGTCATTTATAATATGCAAATAAGAAGATTATCAGTATGTCTCAACATAACAAATTCATGTTGGCATTATTTTATAGAATCCTCTTTTTCCAACCAGCCATCTAGTTGAATTATTTGACCTAGTTCTTGGATTTCCTTCATAAAGCAGAACAGTAATCATCTTTTGAGGTTAATATCTGCTGTATGCAACGAGAAGAGCAGTAAAAATGCCATAGTAACTCGTAAATGATCTGTGATGTTTTATATAACATCTGTATATACTGTGCATTTAAAAGGTGTGTAAGCAAGGAAACATGCAGTTTAACAGTATAGGGCATTTGTGTTAATTTACTAAATTGTTTTTTTAACCAAACTGGCTGTTATTTTAAGTTTTTAACTATTCAGTTAAACCAAGAATGACAAATTTGTGGCCTGTGTTTCAGATCCAGTCTCTGAAGTCATTTTAATTATTTATTTATAGTTTATTTAATGACACTTTTTCAGTAGCTCAGACTGTATAGTGTTGACTGAAGTAATTTTATCTGGCAAGTACTATTCCTTCCAATTAAATTTTGTTTGATGTAGGATATCAGAAAAATTTTGAATTCCCACAGTGACCTTATTAACATTGAGATCTTTCACAACAACAACATTCTTGTGCTATAAGCCATGATATTGTTAATTAGAATTCAGATGTTTTAGAAGTCCCTTATATTTCCAGCATCAGGACTGCAAGCTTCTGGGAGTTTCATTCAGTCACAATAAGTGCAACTATTGTTGAAGAAGATTTCAGTGAATTACTCTCTTCATGTTGAATATTTTTGAAGATGGGGTTAATGATGGTAATATGACAAATGTTATGGAAAATCATGATTTAATAATTTTAGTTTGGATTATATTTTTGAAAGCTTTATAAAGTTTACACATATTGAAAATTGTTAGGCACATACACGATTCTCCACTGTAACTGCGTAATTTCAGTTCTATACCCATGTCTTACATATCCAAATTAATAATCCATTTCTGAATTCTGTTAAAATTCTTGTTGTAAGGTTTATGTTCAGAAGAAAATTTGACTTTTCTTGTGCTTTAAGACTTTATTCCTTCCTATATGTGCCTTTTTGAAGAGTATGGACAGGGGTGGATACCCTATCCTGAGGCCTAATAATTTTCATCATGGGATCTAATTTTATTAGTTCTTTAGCATAATGGGAAAAGGATTAAGTTAAAACTGACAAGCTCATAGAAACTGGAAGCCAAAATTCAGGAACATTGTCAAGTTTGTGTGCTGATGACATAAATGTTATAGTTTTGTTTGTGTTTAAACAAACATTTCCAATTTAAGTGTGTAAACAGCAGCTTATTTTGTGGTATGATTCTTATGGTAAGGTTTTTGAAACTTGCTTACACCGTTCTCAAATAATGCTGTCTGTGATGGTGTTGTACCAAGTGTCATGACTGTAGAAAGAATAATTATTGTGTGAATTACCATAGGGTTTAGGGCAAAGAAACCTAACAAGTTAGTTGGACTGTCATACCTTTGCCCAGTGTTAGTTGTGGTTACCGTGAAATAAATGTCTTAAAATTTGTTTTACATTGGAATATATGAAGGCTATAATTATTTTAATTGTAACATTTTAATTTTCCTGCTGCATTATTTTTATTAAGGCTAATATGATCACATTAATTAAAGAGCCTTTCGTTACTTTATTGTTGTCTAGTTGAAGTATATCTAGAAATAGAAACAAAATTATTTTAAATAGTTGATAATTTATATTTTTTATTATTATAATTTAAGTAATGTAACAAGTTAATATATAACACTTGACCTATGTATTATAAAATATCTGATGTGTTTAAATGACAAAACACTGGCCTTTGTGATTATATCCCAAGTGAGAACATTATGCCTAGTGATATAATTGGGTATAGCAGGTCCAACAAACCCAAAGGTGGAAACATTTTATAACCATGTGTAATATTCTGAGAGTTTCAACTGATGCTAACTACTAGCTGGATCTAAGCATGCTGGAGTAATACAGGGAAGGAGGTGACTAAGTAAAAACATTTTGTTTTGTCTCAGTCTTACAGACCCAGTGAGCCTGTTGGAAAGTTCAAAGGTTAATTTTTATCAAAATTCTTAAACAATCGCTTCTACCTTGTGTCATATATGAGACCTAGTGCTTTTCTTTCTAGAAGTGAAGCACTAGTCCATTGTATTGAAGTATTGGCATGAAAGTAAATGCACTTTCCCTGTCTTTGTGAGGAAACTGAAATGTCTGTGAAGGTAAAGATTTCCAACATGGAAATACAATTTAGATTTAGAAAATCAATATAATCCTGATTACAGTGTAGGATAACCTATATGCTTACAAGTAAGTTATCCAGATTTCAAAAGCAAGGCCTCACATTGGGTTGAAAATGTTTAGTTATAAGGAGATTACTGAAACTTTTCAAGAATGGTGACATGCGTAATACTTCATTCAATGCATTATGGCATATACTTAGTCCAGCTGGTGGTGTGTGTCAGTAGCATACCATTAAACTCTTAAACCTTGGGTTAATAGTTTGTCCTCCAACCATGTAGTCCAGGGTATTAAATCCCCTGTTCATGTAAATAAAAGCTAAACTTTTGTAAGTTTTAAAAATATGTTTTTATAGTTCTAAAATATATTCATTTTAATTCTTTAAGTGCTATATTTTGAAATTAAATTATTAAAAATTTAAGATATATGCACATTAAAATTTCATTGTAAATGTCAGAGTCAAAAAGCACATAAGTTGAGTTAATCTAAGGTTATTCTGAAACACTGGTATCTGCATGTAAGTCCATATTGTGTTACAACCTAGAAGACAAACATCGAAATGTCTAATGACATAGCAATATAATAATAAAAAGTGCTGAAATTCAAATTAAATATCTATTGCCCCTTTTATAGAACGGAAAGATAAGTATAATTAGTTGTGAGATTTTATTGTCAAATTTTTTTGGAACTGAGAAACCCCATAAAAGAATATGTCAACCACTGTCTGAAGATAAAATGCATGACAGTGGCAAGTTTCTTTGATGCAGGATGGTGCTATTCCTGAGTAACCTGCCTATTTATTGCACTAGCTACAAATATGTTTGAATCACTGTAACGTAGGTTGTGAACTGAAATATCTTCAGGCTCAATTCTGTGCAGGCCATAGTTCAACTATATGGAGCTTGTGGCAGACACTAATGCTGTCACTCCTGTCCAATTCCTGTTATGTTGGTGTGGAGAAATTGTCATGGATTGCTGGTCATAGATACAGTTAAATCTCAATGTATTTATGGCAATGCCAAAGAAATCTTGCAGATATTTGTAATTCCATTTTTGGGTGATGATGACTGTGTTATTGGCTAGTTTGTCAGTGGTTAACCCTTCAAAGCCAAAGCTCATGTAATATTTAAGATTTTGGTCTGTACCTCAAAGAAAAAAGGACAAAAATCTCCATTACAAAGATCAACTGGTTAAAGCTATTTAAGGAAATAATCACTGTTTACACTGAGAATCTTACAAACTCCATAAAAACAAAATGCAGTATTACTGATTGTTAAAGAGAATGGTACATATAGTTACTGCTTGGATTTAAACATTTAAAAGAAAGGGTAATTTCAGTTTTCAAGGCAAAGTGACTGTCAGTAGATTCAGTTTTCATATTTACCACACAGGATAAAAAGCAGTGGACAATCCCATGTTTTGATTTGTGGACATGAAAAAGTGTATAAAGGGTTATAAATTCAAACTCATCCATTCCAGTTAACTGTACTTTATATTCCCCTGCTTATCACTGTTTGCCGAATATCTTTTGTAGGTGATACACTACCTCTAAATAAACTACAAACCATCTTAAAATTGGTCATCAAGTTATTTGCTCATATACATCATCTTCATAAGCCATACAGAAAAACTATGATTCATGAAATACTGCACTGTATATAATTACTAAGACTTACTGACCTATGATGTTGGAAGTGTTACTTGGATTAAAGACAGTAGAATCAAATATTTCATCCAGTAACATGTAGGTAACTTGGTTTTGGTATATGCCTTCCTCTTACACTACAGATATGCACAGTAGTACAAGAAATGTAAAAATACAGGGCAAGCATGAATGTTTTCACAGAAACTAAGTATACGTTCCTGTTCAGAGTATCGTTATCAGTCATGATATAATGTGAATTCTTATTCTTCATTATTATACATAAAATAAATACATGATAATTTACTGTACTGAATATTGTGAAATAATATTATACAGTATAGCACTATGAGATGTTATACTTTATTGTTCAAACTTAAGTAGTTCTTAACTTGTACAAAATTTGTTGTTATGTGATAGCTATTAACTGCTTGCTATGAAAATTAAATTATTATAATTGTTATTTGTACATGCATTATAATGATAGAGTTGTGGAAGTAAAACAACAAACATGGTAACTACCTGTTCCATGATTTTATACATGTACTTATTTTCTTACTTCCTGTAACTGTAATATTTACAGGGCTTGACAAATGCACTCACCTGGTCATCTGTAACAAGTGACAACTTACAGCTGGTTCTGTTACACATAAATTTTGAATTGTCTAGTAAAACATGATGAGAGAAATGCTGATGTGAATAGTGAACTAAGTTAGCATTTGTCAACACCTGGAAATTCAATTTTATTTAAACTTTGATGATATATTTATAATATTTTACATTTTTATAGCCATGTAAATATAGATGGCAGTCATCTGAGTTGTTGTGCCATGTAGCATTTTAGCTGTGCAGCTGGATTTCATCCCAGAAGATGGAGGCACTGTGTTCCTCCTTAATGTTCGTAGTACACTGCCAAAATGCTAGACAACACAAAAACCCAAATCATCATTTGGACTTACTCATAGATTTCAACTCTCAATATTTTCCATTTATTACAGACACTCCCTGTCAGTTATTGCTGATAGATGGTATTAAATGTGACTGGGAACTGTAAGTTGTTTATAGCTTCAGATATTTGGTTCAAGGTTTATCTAGTCTCTACAGAAAGCAGTTCATGCAGTTACTAGACATTAATATGAAATTGCGGCAGGAAACATGTTGCAGCGAGGACAGGAATCTTCAGATTACATTATTCCCAGTGAAGTAAACATATTGATATTATTTTATGCTCAGCATGGTTTGGTTCATATGTTATAAAATTAATTAAATATTGTATATATAAAGTGTTTTATATTATCAACTGTCATAAAATGGTTACAAAATGTCACGGAAGAAAATAGTAAAATATATGAAATCATATTCTGATGAAAACACTTCATCTCTCTGGTTCTGTGGTTCCCAAATGGTACACAGAATGCTTCGGTAGTTCACTAAAAATAACAGTGGATTTTTTGTATGTCAGTATTATTTTAAGGAAATATTGTATAAGAACAACACAGTATGGTTGCTGGCTGTGCTTTTGACTGCTTCAAAATTTGATACAGTGTGAATGTTTTGGCTTCAAATTTTTTTTATGTTGTACAGTCCTGCAAAACATATTAAAGTCTCTAGTGCTGGTCATCTTTTAAAGGACTTGGTATGGAAATGTGCTACTGCAATGTATACTGTGCCAGTTGCTGGTTTGATTGTATATAGCCTCTAGAAACAATGTAATGGAGCACAGTGTCATGTTTAGAAATTAAGGCATTTAAATAAGATTTAGGATGAAGGGAAAAAGCAAGTAAGAAAGGTGACTAATTTGTGCAGCTGCTGTAGTATGATATGATGATGTTTTTAATTAAGCCGTTGTGCAGAACTGCTTAACATAAAAGATTTAAAGGCATTGGACATTCACCGATTTCCTGATGCGTTGCTGTTTTATAGTTTCACTAGCTGCCCGTTACTGGTGAAAGTTGAGTTGCATGGAGATGAAGGTGTTAGAACAAATAAAATAGGTCCTGGAAGAAATATTGTTTGGAGAAATGAATGATATTTTAAGTGGGAGTTGGCATATTGTGATACAAACAGAAGGGTGAAGAATTCACCTCTGGCTGCACCATGCTGTTGGTAGAGAGGAATTTGCATGTGCTTAATATTTATAAGGTGTATGTAAATTTCTGAAACACTGCATTGCATCATTGTCAACTGGTAGCCTGTATTGTATCCAGGATTCTTAAAATTAATTCATGAGAGGGATTAATGCATTCATAAAAAGAATAGCAGATGTAATACAATGGCCTGTATAATACCCTGGCCAATATACAAGAGGGAAATGATTATTAAATAATGGTACTACTTTTGTGAATGTGTATTGGTATCCTTCCAATCATGTGGTGGTCAGAAGGGTGATTTCCCTGTCCTTTTTGTTTACATTGGGATTATTCTTGGGCAATCCAGAGAATATCTGTAAAGATACATGACTAACTGGACTACTTAAATTAAAATTTACAGTATTGGTATAACATATTGTACAATATGGGATTGCAGAATGTTGTATTGAAGTTCTATTTTACTGAAAAGAGTTAACATGCCCATAAATGTTTATCATCTAGCATTGTCATAACCTATTATGCATATGCATTGCAGTGTCACATGATTACTGAATTTGTGATATCATACCAAACAATTAGACATGCGTGTAGCCAACTCCTTACAGTTCACATAAAGTTAATACATAGTACTACATCAGAGGAGATTTTATTGTGCCCTCTGTCAGAATGCTGCAGAAATAATGGTATAATAAACTCTGAATTATCCATTTTTAACCTCAAATGTTTTTAAAAAAGTATTTGAAAAGTAACTTTCTAGATGTATTTGCCCATATCTGGCAATAGTATACTGCCCCTTATTCCCAGTTCTCATAAGAATACCCAGTTTTATGGTTAATTTACTTTGAGAATTTGTGATTGTCTACTTAGTTGCCATGAAAGCTTCAGATCATACATTAGTCAAAATTGTTATTTATGCAATGCCAAATGAAGTTTGTTGAACTAAAATGATATTATAAAAAGGAATAGTGGTAGATGCTGTTTATAAATTATTTATAGTGTACTAACAGCGGATAATATAGAGTCAATTATACTGGTAGACGTTTGTGCCATTTGTATTTACACAAAGTAACATATTAATGGTGGTCTTTGTATGTGAAATTTATAATACTGGAACTGAATAGCAGTCATAAAGAGTCTCATTACACATGCAACTGCCACAGGGTACTGGCCTAACCATTCAGGTTTTAGGGAAAAGAAGATTTTGAAGGAAATGTAAACTACATTATAGTAGATAAGTACAGAAAGGGGTAGGTGGTACTTTCATAGCATATTTTCAGATACATAGTTTAATTAAAGTTACAAAATGTGCATATTTATTGTAGTATGTTATATATAACTGGTTGCCATATTTACTGTTGTCAGAATTGTGCCATCCATTCTATCACACACCCAGGTACAATAAAGTATTTGTTGTTATACCGTCCATATAGTAATTTACATTTATTTAACTTATTATAATTTAAGAATTATAATGCTGACATTAAAATCTTAAGTAAACAACCATTTTTAATACTGTTATTATACCTCAATGATCCCAGTGGTACCATAGCTTCCTGTTACCTGCCAGCAGCCTTTCTTTATCTGTAGATTGTGGAAAGGAAAACAATATGGTAAGATAAAAATGGTCTAGGTATGAAATAGCACTTGATATTTACCCAGTATGAAATTCCAGACACATTCAATAAGAGGAAATGGGGAACTGTAGAGATTTGCTTCATGTTTTATGTATGTTATTGTCAAACTCTGAAATCTGTCTAATATTGAGATTGTGATTTACATCTTTTATTACATGCAGTAAATCTCTAGTTCATGATATTTGTTACAGTTTCATCCGAAGATATTTTTTATAGTTTAATTTCTTATGTTTTTTATTATTGCTGACACATTCAAGTAGAGTTTATGTTTCACATATTCCAGTGAACAGTGCTATCAGCAGGATTTGAGGTTTTCATGGTGAGTTCAAAGATGGTTGTCTTTTGGGTTGAAGTACTGTGTAGTCTGGTACACATTTAGTAATGTTTCAGAGGTCCTTGCTGCCTCCATCAGGATGGATGATGGATTGATGTTATCAGTAGCTCAAACTATATAGCATCAATGATTAATGGACAATGAAGTAGAAAGAATGTGGAAGGAAGCAGATGGCCTAATTCAAGGTACTGTTCCACCATTTTCTGGGAGGGATTGAGGAACACTACAAAAACCATCAGTTAGGATAAGTGGTCTCCAAGCTAAGATTTGAACATAGGACCTCCTAATCATTAAGCAAGAAAGCTAACCATTTGTCTGAGATTTTTATTTTACAGGAAATTTGTGGATATTTATATGTTTCAAGAGTGGTAAGTATTCCTCTATTAATTTTGTCTTTGGCCATTTTCTGTTATTTCTTTGTCACTGTATAATGACTATGTATCAGTATTATTTTGTATTGCTTATTGTAGTTTGTATTATTCTAAGATTTAGAGACTGCTGCAGGTTCCATTTTATTTTATACAGCATTGTTAAATTGAGTAACTAGAAGACCATTAAAATTATGCAGTGGTTTCCATGCATTCCTTTATGAGAAAATACCAGAGAGGTGAGGGCATAATATACAACCTGTAAATCATACATCAAGATAACATTATAATTAAAATGTGGGATTACCAACTGTGATATTAACGGATTATATCAGTTTTTGCAAGGGCAAGATTTGCATGAATTTTCACATCTATGCTCATGTCCTATTTTAAAAACTATCAATATAATTTAGTCATTACATGTCATACGGTCAAATTCTTTTGAAAGATGGCAATTCACGTGTTTCTAAGATTTTAATGTCCCGGACGATTTTTATTTTGGGTTGTACATGTGGCATGCCACTCTTGAACGTTTGTGTACCATGTGGTTATCATGGTGGATAAGAAATGTGTTGTGGGATTGCGTAAAGGTAAATATTAATACATTATATGTTCCATAAACAGATTGTACAGTAAAACATACTACAATTGCCCTCATTCAGGGGCGAAAGAAACATTTGCAAGCGAATTTTGGTTACAGATTGTCACAGTGCCCTATCTATCGTAAGTATGCTATATGTAATAAAAAAATAAGTAATACAAATATACATAGACTTATTGATAGGCCATTCGGCAAACTTGTATTATAGCGCTGGAGGCCTTGGTGGTGTTAAGTTTATTGCCAAGATTTATTTTATTCTATGTAAAGGTAAATCGTGTAATAAACAAAATTTAAGAACTCGGAAGTTTAACATAACCTAAACATCAACAACGAAACAAGATTCTAAGGAGAGTTTTCACTCACTCTATGGTGCATGATATTCTTTGAAAAAAGTATTGTGTACTCCGCTTGTCAAAGAATAGCCCTTTTTTATGAAACCCGAAGGTTCATCACCATCTTCACAAAAGTCAGCCACCAGACTCTATCCTGAGCTAGCTGCTGCATCTAGTTCACTCCAATGATTCCTCTCTAGTAGGTTTAATCACCCTAAGAATATCAGGTAAGGAATACAGGCCTTGTAGCTCATCATTATGCAATTTTCTCCATGATCTGTCTCCCACCCATCTAGGTTTCATTATCTTCCTCAACATACTGTTTTCAAAGACCCACAATCTATGTTCCTCCTTCAAAGTGAGAGACCAAGTTTTG
This sequence comes from Zootermopsis nevadensis, assembly GCF_000696155.1. The sequence goes on along the minus strand of NW_019059782.1, from coordinate 111,083 downwards.
CACCCATACAGCACAACTGGAAAAATTACACATGTATATTTTAATCTTTAGTTTTTTTATGTGAGATGGGATGACAAAAGATTTTGGACTTAATGATAACAAGCATTCCCTGAATTTAATCTACTCAAGGGAGAGTGTTACAAAAGAGCTATCTAAATTTTTTTAACTTCCTCAGGATGGATGAAATACAAGTGGTGGTTGTGGGTGCAGGGGCAGCAGGAGTGGCAGCAGCTGCTAGGTTAATGGAACGTGGAGTTAATGTTACTATTTTAGAAGCAGAGCAAAGGATGGGAGGCAGAATTCACACTGTTCTTTTTGGTAAGTTTTATATCATTTAGAGATGTTATTGTGTTTGCTAGTAATGTAAGAAGTATTAAGAGACTAGAACATATCCGCTTCTGACAAGATTTTAGGATGAACGCAAGGGACAGAGTGTGATTTTTCAAAAGTTTTAGCCAAGTCCAGAGGTTGGGGAGGGAATAAGAAAATATTGGAAATTGAATTTCTACATTGTTCAAGATAGCTGAACAGATTTGAGCTAAAACATAATACAGTTAATGAATAAAAGAAGAAGGAAATGCAAACTAAAAAAGGTTAATGACTGCATAGCTTACCATTTTTTAGTACTCCTTGTACACCAATTCCATTGGACATAAGCAGCTGAAGTGTGTTAACACTAAAGTGGTTATTGTGATAGCTTGGAATATTATGCACTCAATCCTACCCTTAAGTTGGTGGTATATTGTGTCTTTTATAATTATATATGCGCTCTCAAACAGCCAGTGTATAAGCTGGTGGTTATAGTGCCTGTGATGGGTTGATTGGAGCTGGCAAATGATTTTAATTTTTAGAAAATCTGGTATATGTCTTCAAAATGTATCCCTCCTGTGCTCTCTGAAGCAAACAGGCAAGTGAAGTGATGTTAATCTATGTCCACACGCTTATTCCATATGGCTTTTCTTACAAGTAATTAATATAGTTTGCTGTGTAAGTAACAGAATCTAGTTATTTAATCAATTAAAAGATTGCTTGGTGTCTTGAGAGACTGGTAAATATAACTGGCAATATAAATAATATCCAGTTAGAACCTTGCAGTTTATAAATGAATATTTTCTATCAGAAATATTTTGATCTTCCTGTTTTACAGAAAAATTATGTATCCACAGTTATGCTATTTATTGCTCCACCTAATAAATTATAATCTGTATCATGACACATAAAACACCATATATCACACTACAAGATTCAAAGCATATAATCTGAACTGCTACTACAGACATGAGATTCTCAGTGTCTACTGAAATATAACTTGAACTGTTGCTGCAAATGTATTGACACAGTCTTATTGTAAACTGTTTGATAACATTTCACCATGACTAAGCTATATTGACACTAGAACGTTAAACTTGAAATGCTACTATAGTATCTACAGCATAAGACTGTCAGTATTGTGGAACGTAACTTTCTACAGAAGCATTTCTGTGCCTGTTAATTCAAAAGTAGAAGTCCCTAATGCCATATTAGGAAAAATTATGAGAGCTCTCTGAGTCTCCTGCTATGCTTATTTGCACCTTCACAGTAAACCTAACCTAACCTAACCTAACTTGTAAGTTTATAAGTACTTTGAAATGCTTGCTTACAGAAGATGCTGTGTTGGATCTTGGAGCTCAGTGGGTTCATGGAGAAGTGGGCAATGTTGTATTTTACTTGGCAAACAAGTATGGACTTTTGACTGAAAGTAATACAAGAATATTAGAATCACCATATATTGATTGTACAGGAAAAATTGTTGACCAAGAGGTTGCAGATAAAATAATAAGAATTTTATCATTTATTCACAAGAATGGTGACTCTGTATTAAGAGACTTTGAAGGATCTCTTGGAGATTATTACAATGAATCGTAAGTTCACATGTCATATTACACTTTGATTATAAGGTTTGCTCATTGTTATTGATTTTTAGTTATAAATAATTACCAGTATAGACAGAGAAAACTGTTTGAAGAATTTTACTTATGTTGTGGTTGCCATATACAGGTAGTTTCTGAAATATACATCATGACTCTAAGGGCGTGTTCTGTGCACAAGAGCAACAAAAGAAGCCTGTGTAAACATGGATCTTTGATTCTGTTTGTTATGGAAGGAGAGCAAATGATGTTTAAACCCATCCAAAAGAAAAGAGTTTGCATATATTTTGTAATTTTCGTGAAACTGGTTGCAATAATTTTGTGAACATTGTTAATGTGTTACAATGTTGCTTTTTTTTCTGGGAGTAAAAATGCTCATATCACATATTTGTTCATCAGTTATGTTTCTGATTTCCCATCATGCCAAATTGTGCATTTCTCACCACAATACTTCTACAGTTATAATGTCACAGGAAAGCATAACTGTACTGTATGAAGTCATTGTATTTATATTTTTTAATTTAAAAAAATAGTTTTAACAGATTTTCATATTTTCCAAAAATCTGTCATTATGGAGTATATTGTAATTTTGATTGGGTTATGCTTATGTTGGTTCAACGTCAAAATTTCTTATGGCTGCATGTTGATTTCTATGAAGGTAGTGATTTAAAAGATACTAAATTTTGGCCATTTTTATTGGTGTGATTGACTTGATGAATTTTATGAAAACAGATGTTAGTAGATCATACACATTTTGTAGATTTCAGAAAAAGATGGAAGAAGAATTTTCTGGTAGTCATTCAACAATAGGTCAGTATTTCTTAGACTGGTTCCAAAAGTTTGAGAACAGTATTGATGGTTCTGATTCCTGGTTTGAAACATCTGGCCGTGGTCTGACAGAATACTGGGATTGCGAGGGTAATCTGCTATTGAGCTGGAAATCTGGAGGGTATCAGAAAGCCCTGGACCTTTTAATGGTAAGACCTTATTTGTGTAATGTTTTTTGTAATCCCTCTGTTTATGGTATTCCCTGTCAACCTGGCAAGAGTGACTGAATCCATATTAGTCACTATTTCAACTTGTGGAATGATGAATTGATTTTTATTTCAGAATAAATATCCAGGTGGGGAAGATGAAGTACATGTTGGTGGTAATGTAAAATACAATAAAGAAGTTACACATATTAAGTGGAATAATGTGCCAGCAAATAAAGTCCTAGTGGAGTGTTCTGATGGTTCGTCATATGCAGCAGACCATGTTATACTGACTGTAAGTCTTGGTGTGTTGAAGGAGAAAGCACACTCCATATTCTATCCAGCATTGCCACCAAAAAAGTTAAAAACAATTGAGGTGAGTTGACTAGCCAGCTGAATTAATTATTGCCAGTGAGGATAAGCAGCATTTGACTGAGTCCAGTTAATGGGTTTAAACACAAATTCCTTACTAAAGGATAAGTTCTATCGCTGTGCTGAAATATCTTTCTGAGTAGTGCAATGACTGTTTAACCCCATGGAACAAAGTCCTTCTTGATAAACTGCTCTGCTAGTCAAGTAATTCTCCCCTTTTATGGAACCTATATGTTCATTGCAATGTTCACAAAAAACCTGCCTCTGATCCCTATCCAGATCAGATGAATCCCATCTACATCCTCCATACTCACTCCACCTGTTCCTGTTCCAAGCGTTTTGCACTTTGGTATTCTCCAGCAGAGTAGTGCAGTGTGTTGTGTATGCAAGGGTGGATGCATATTTTCTGAAGAGTATAGCTTAAATATTTATGCCCACCCACACCAAGCAGACTTTTTATGTCATACTATCTGTAGTTGATAAAAGTAATATTCATCTATAATTAATATAATTGGTTTTATTTCTCTCCTTATAAATATCTACAATGATAGTAATAGTTTGTTATCCATCCAGAAGTAGGTCTGATATATCTGATTCTTAGTTCTTCTTCAAGAACTCCAGGCGTTATTATTAAAGATAAGTTTATGTCATCATTTTCATTCAGGGTTTGGGTATTGGGTGCGTGAACAAGATATATCTCAAGTTTCCATACCAGTGGTGGCCAGAACTACACTCTGGTTTTAACTTCCTTTGGACTGATGAAGAGGCACATACTTTCAAGCCTTCAGGAAATGTGGCTGAGGTGTGTATTATTTTTAGTCTTATAAATATGGAAAACAGAATTTTTAAACATATCAAAGGCTCATAACTTCTGTTTTCTTTACAAGTACGTCGTATTTTCCTTGTGGTTTAGCATTATACTTTATTTTAATACTGAACATTGTACCTGTGCAAACAATTGTGATTTGAAAAAGAAACTGAAAAAATACTTCACATACTTTTACAAATAGATCACTTATTTTGGCCTCTGTTTTTTGATGTTTCTTTAGTTGAGGTTGTCATTCAAGAGACTATAATCTGATTGGGATTATGAAGTGGAGTGGTTACGATGAAATTGAAGAGCATATAATTGAAATGTGAAATTTAAACAGCGTATTAGTGTCAGATTTATTAATTGGCACTGTTAATATTTTAGCGTATTAATATAAAAGTTCTAAATTCTAAAGCTCAGGAACCAGGTGTTTTTTGCTGCTGTGTTATTTATACAGTTCTGAAACTCTGCTCCTTGTGAAAGCTATTAGTGAGTGTGTGTTTCTTTGTTCCCTGATTTAACTTTTTTCTTCTTGCATTTATGTTTTTTTTACAATGGACATAAGTATAGGAACTAATTGACTGAGTTTATGGAACTCAGTAAAAGTCATGCTGTTTAATATCTTCCCATCTGGTTAACTTTAAACTCTGCCATTAACAATGCCAACATAGCATTGACTGAGGTGGGAATAATACTGGCACCTTTAACGCAGGGTTTTGAATTTTTGTATAGGGATATATTTTTTTATAGTAAGCACATTAAACTATTTTTTAAGAAAATGGTAAATAACATGATAACTATGCAAAATAGTTTGTTGTTTTGACCATAACTGAAGACTCATTGTAACCAAACTTGTTAAATGTGAATGGTGACATTATACACACATTTGCTAGTAGTATGAGCGATAATGAAAATTTAAAAGGTTTGTTTATCTGGAATCTTAAAATACACCCTACTATTGACATGTTATTTTAATATTTGTGTTGATTTGTCAGTATGTTCTAAAGCCAACCATTTCTTTGAATTATTAATTTTTCTGAATGTTGACAGGGTGTGGGAGGAAAGCAATGGCTTCAAGATGTATTTGGGTTTTATTCTGTGGACAACCAGCCTCTAGTATTATGTGGCTGGATAGTGGGACCTTCAGCACGCTACATGGAACAGTTGTCTGATGAACAAGTGATAGATGGCTGTGTTGAACTTCTGCAGAAGTTTGCTGGTAAAGGCTTTAATTTGACAGTACCTAAGCCTGAACGTATGGTGAGGTAAGGATCTTTGTGCTATTTATGTCTTTTCATATTTATATTTGATGAGTCTATGCTTTGGAAAGTTTTAAAACCAAGCTTGACTACCCTGTTTAGCAAATATTAGGGTGATGAAGTCAAGGAAGATGAGATAGATGGGGTATGTGGCATGCATAGATTAAAGGAAACGGTGGAACTCATCTGTATCTTAATTAAGCATCACTCCGTGAAAATGTGTGTCAGGATGGAAGTATCTTCTTCTTCTATGGCTCTCTGGTCTGTATTCGGTCCATGGCCTCCTCAATTCTCCTCTTCCATTCAGTCCTCTGTTAGGTCCATCTGTCCGAGGCTTTGATTGAGGATTCGAAACATCTTCCTTTTTACGGTGCAAGGTTGTTAGCCTTGCGACCAACCCCCAACCTGGAGGACCAGGGAACCTGTCTTAGTCTGACCTCTCCCCCTCGACCAATCTGGCTAGGGAGACCCGACCAGTAGCTATGCTACCGCCAGCATAGCTCTTGGGATCACTGAGGTACTCAAGCCCCACCACCATGACAAGGTCCAGGTACCATTAAGTGGGTGGAGGGGGTGTGTGGAAGTATAGTTGCAGGCATTCTTCACTTGGGTATAAAATGTGTATGGTACTTTTTATAGGAAACCTGAAAAGGAATATATTGATTAAAGTCATGATGCGTGTTTTATATTTGAACTGGTTAGATGTTTTGTAAAGTGGAATACTTTATTGTCAGTATGTGTTTGTATCAGGTCAGCCTGGTCATCAAACCCTCACTTCCGTGGCTCATACAGCTTCCGCAGCATGACTTCAGAGACTCTAGGAGCATTTGCATCACATCTGGCTGAACCTTTAACTAATAACAATAAGAAACCAGTATGTATCGTTGTATCTACTGTTATATGTTTGATAACTATATTAGAATATGTCATATTTTCCAAGGGTTCAACCTGGTAACACATGTTTTTGGGAAGAATAAGCATCAACTTTCCTGTATGACTGCATATACAGCTATCTGTTGGACAGGTACTACATCTAAGAAATCTGGAATTAGAATGTTAAACATTTTTATTTAACTTCCAGCTCATGTTATAGTTAGAGGATTCTTGTGATGCGGATTCCCTTTATCTTCAGTATGTAAATATTTTTGAAATATGCAAACACTTATCCCACACCAATGTGCATGAAGAAATCAAAGTGTTCTCTTATTTGTCCCTGGACCAGTAGTTTCTGATGCTCCCATCTGGTCATAAAAATTCTTGATAGACAAGGACAGCAATCAAGAGAGTTCTTCTGTTCTGACATTTTGGGTAGCAGAGGATCTGTATCTGTAGCAAGTTGCAAAGTCTTTTTGCGGATAGCAGTTTGTTTCCTCAAATTCAGTGGTAAACACATTTTTGGTAAATTATATGGAAAAAAAGTCAATTGGCCAAAAACTTTTGTTTAGATATGGCAAAGGCATTTTGTTTGAACAACTGTTTTGCAGTAAACTGATATGCACTTGAGATCTAATATTTTGAAATCTTTGAGGATGATGATGTTCTTCTTGGTTTTGGTGCTGTGTAGACATGTAGGTAGATGTCAACATTTCATAGAAGCATATTATCTCCATCTTCAGTCCCAACAATTGTTCAACATAACATTTCTGAATTATGTAGTCCTGTGATTCAGCATATGTCAATTAACCATTATCTTCTGAAGCATTGGTAACATAATTTAAATGCTGTATGTCATTAAGATTTCACCATTAGTAACCTGAGACATAACAATTTATTATAAACATTTCAACATTTTTGTATTATAACCTCATTCATGAAAAACTACTTCTTTATCTTATCAATCATTAGGTTTTGCTGTTTGCTGGTGAAGCAACACATGAACACTATTATTCTACTGTGCATGGTGCTGTGGAATCTGGATGGAGGGAAGCAGATAGGATCTTTGCATATTATGGGTAAGTGATATGGTAATTGCTATAACAAGCTGTGAATGTACTAGTGTTGCATATTCTCTTATTGGCTGTGAATGAGATTTGGTTATTCTTTATTAGGGTGGCCAGATCTCCTGGGATTGAAGAACAGTCTCATCTTTAGTTGACATACTATTCCTAGCAGTTGTGAATTTTAAATCTTTTTTCATTATGAATTAAATGGAAAGAATTACATTTTTAGGAGCATCAAAAATAACTTTGCAGTTAGTACTGCTGTACTATTCCCTCACCTTATGAGGGGAAGGTCATGTGACCACTGATAGATATGGCATACCAGATTTGGTTGCTGTTATCAACTTCAGTGTGAAGATGGCTGTGTTTTGAGATATTGCACTGTGTAGTCTGATACGAATGTACTGAAATTTCAGAGGCGCTTGCTGCCTTTGTCGTTGGGCAATATTGTCATGTATGTAATTTTTATGTTTTGATGTAGTACCACTTGGAATCTGGATATCTTGTCCTCTATTCTGCTTTTAAAATTAATCAGTCTATTTTATTTGTGTGCTACAAATGACAAAAGTGTACATTATTATTATTTAAATATTAGTTTGATATGCTGTGTCTGGTTTTGGTTTGCTGTTGTTATTCAAGATGTAAACAATTTCTTATTATTTTTTGTAGAGGCGTGCAATGGTTGTTTTATTTTTGTTTATCTGAGGAAAGTTATTTTTATGTTTATGTTGTTTAAACTTTAGTCTGATTGTGTGAATTTTATTCAGGTATTCAAAATCTTCTCTGTGATATGGGTGTGGTGTTTAGTGTAAATCCAGTGACTACCTTCATCTCAGGACCTACATGGATGAGCATTCCTTAAAAACTTAATTACACCTAAGATAAACATTGCATGAACCATAAAGGGCCATACTTCTTCCATCAACTGATCCTGCAAAGCAATATTATTTGAAGATTTCATCTTCTGCAATATTCTCCAAGACAGATATTGTTTTATATTTCTCATACACGTTTTGTAATGATGTGAAAGATTGTGTAATATTCTAAGTCAAAGAGATGGAGATTCTTCAATATTGTTTTATCTACAACTTTCAGTGTTGTAAGTATAATCTATTTTTTGTTGGCTCCAGTGAAAGTGACAATCTAAGATATCAGCCTATTTCAAAAATTTTTTGGAAGCATTTGTGTGACTGAATAGAGACTTAACAGTCAGGTTCTGATTTCTGGCATTTTGTATGTAGATTACTGGTCATCAAAAAGGTTGCATCTGTTTATCTTGAAAAGTATTTTGACTACCTTTCACTGTTACTGACAAATTTGTCCAGTAAAAGTATTACCAGCATTTCACATTTGGAACTTGGTAGTTAAATGAATAGTTTATAGATAAACAAATAAACAGTTACTTTTGCTGTGTAATACTTCACAGATGTAATTAAATCAATTTTGTTGAATCTATTCTGAATTCTGTCTTGTAAGTAATTTCAGAATTTGCTGTGTAGAGGATGCACACACATGTATTATATACATTTTGTGATTGATCTGTCATAATATATTTCCATGTTTAAAACATGACAGACATTCCATAGCATGGTATAGATAATTTTCAATTGAAAGACAGCAAGTCTATCATGGATAATGTAATTTAATGTTAAAGAGCATATATATAAAGTTTTGCTAATATCTTAAATCACTATGTGAACAGTATAAATTGAGAAACATTTTGAAGTAGTTTACTTCAAATTCAGGGCTGTGGCATTCTCTGATGACAAATATTTTCAGTTATTAACAATCCATTGCTCTTAATGAGAATAATATGTTTTATATTAATGTTGTTTTCAAGAATTTAGTGTTTTAAAAAGAGTAACTTTAAGGGTTAAAGTGTTTATGATTTTCCTCATTATGCCATATTTACAATAAAGTTACCTTGTTGTATAGTTGTTACATTTTATTAAGTTTGTGCCCTATCAGACAAAATGCATTTACTGTGTATAGTAATGGTTTGTGTGGTTCCTTGTTTATTTTATTTTATTGTAGCATTATTTAGACTGAAATTTCATTCTTTTAGGGTGCTTGGTAATATTAATTAAGTATATGAAGTTAAATATTTTCTGTAGTTTATGGTAGAAAAATTCTTTAATAAACATTCATATCACATGTTGTTCATAACTACTTTCCCTAATTAATTTTACTTATGTGTGTTCATGATTATATTTTATTATG